>KZ873581.1:8332-18464 GCA_003456935.1 Machilis hrabei
CACAAATTTCTTGGATGGAAAACGGTTACGCTAACACAAGAGCTACGCACAATCAGCTATGGATAGGCAACAAAACGGGGAATGTGAGTGACTATCGAGTTGGCTGCCAGCAGGCCGGAAAAACGGGAAGGTGACTTGACAACATGACATAATGGGCGTTTTTCAATGTTTCCCGCCAACGCGGGTGATTGGCCAACTTATGTAATTGTTTAAGTGCAATTTAGTCGAAAACGGTGCTGTTTAAACCCCATGTTCCTTATATAATTCCGAATCAGTTCGGGCCAATTGCCGAACACCCTGTATATGTAGGGCCTACACTTTCTAGTGAGGGTTAAAAACAATATCTGCTTTTGCTTTTTACGCAGGTATCTCTCCATGTCGTCGTGATTTCACGTCTTCTCAAATTCACTCCTCCTGTCACGTCACTAGGAGGTCACACTCTCCTGCTATACTATTTAACGTTATTCTTCCAAACTTTGCCTCAGTGCTTCTCATTACTCAAGGGGTAGAGGAAGAGGAAAGGGATTTTGACCTCATGACCCTTCCTCATCTTTCATCGAGTTGGGAGGCGGTACAGTATTCTAAAATCTCCTAATTTTTTCTGTATCTTTATTTATGTTTGGCAACACTGCTTAAATGAATACGCTCTCGTTGCAATGGCAACTGCGGCAGAGGACGAGGAGAGGTGGACTGAATGTTCAGACTCGCCTGTTATTGCATTAGCATAAAAATAATTTACACTCGCAATCCTGTTTTCTGAGTGGACGCTTCGGAACCCCTTATTAAACTAATTTGAGGCACAAAATCATTTAACATTTAATGCTGGACAATCTACAAAAGTAAATATTGCCAAGAGGCGTAAGTAGTGCAGCTACTCCAGAGTAACGCTTCCCCTTCCTCCCAAGTCACCAGTAGTCAAGTCTGTTCTCACCACCTTCTGTAATCTGTTCTGTAATTTTTGGATAGTGCCTATAAGGAAGATTGTATATCACGATAAAGTAGCAAAAAAGAGATAATTCGAGCTTACCTTAAAAAATCGAGTTACTAAAAGATGTCAGAAATATAATGCATTGGGTTGACAGGCATGTGACAGACAGGTGGTAAAATCCTCTTTAAAATATTGAACGTTGATTTCAGAAGATTGTTGTCGAGAGTGATACCGGTAGCCTACACATATTTTAAGTAGCCTGTGATTTGATGGAAGGTCATATACGAAAATTAAAGATAAGCCTTAAAAAAGTGGTTGCACGTACTAAAACCATAGTACAGCCGTAATGACTGACTACTTTAAACACTCGTTTAGACTGTGTTACATGTTATGTTGGAGAATAAGAGTGACAACAAAACTGTTCAAAGACTTCACTATTATTTAAGCATTTTCCTCGTCACACACTAGATCTTTCGGTTACTGATACAGTAAAGTTAGTTTGCAGCATCAGTAATTTAATGCGTTCACTGATAAGTGGTACGCCGTTTACCAGCAACCAGTAGTAAAAGGGAAGTTGGCGCACATATATTAGAAATTCAGTTAATGAAAATAGAGGGAATTTTAGGTATGAAATGCGTTGTATTTATATTATGATCAGTGTCACCTGTGAGGGATAACTACTAGGTGTAACGTTGTCATTTTTGATATGACTAGGGATAAGACCGTCAGATGTGTGTAACGCCATCTAACATTTGAAATGCATCAACCAACATTAACTAACATTTAGATGCCTCAACTAGCACTGTAGATGCCTCAACTAGCGTTAAACAACATTTGAAAACAAAAAACAAAAACAAACACGCAATTAACGTCTACCAACATTTTAAAGTCCTGAACTAATGTTAACTACCGTTCTAGCTTAGTCACTTATCTATGGCTAACATTGTCGAAGCTACAACTAACGTCATCTAACTTTTAGATGCTTCAACTAATGACAACTAACATTCTATATGTCTCAAATAACACTGTATATGCCTTAATTAACGTGAACTAACATTTGAAAGGCCTCAATAAACGTCAACTAATATTTTAGATTTCAATAAATATCCATCTTAGTACTAGAAATTGTTACCTTTTTCCACATTTACTCCATTTAGTATTTAATTGATTCAATAGATAATAGTGCAATCTGCTTCATTCATCGTTTAGACCACTCAATTTGTATTTGTTTATGCTTCTAAGGTTAACTAACATTACTTAAATGTAAGAGGAAAAACTTAAAAAAAAATGCATGTTGTACAGCTATAGGACTGTTAGAATCGGAGTTTGTACTTCTTTGTTTTCCTACCTGTTGAATATTCTAGTGTGCAGTCTTCTGTGTTGTTGTTGGCAATATCCAGCTGGGGTAGTTCAATTTCCGAACTGACTACCAAAGGGTCCGTGACATTCCAAAGAAAAACTAGGTCCTGAGTCGTGTGAGACACTGAAAAAATTGAAAAAATGATTTTTTTTATGCGAAGCAACTCACGAAAGGGTTAAAGCACCATGAGTGCCAAACGAGAACATATAACTATAAAGTAAATAAGTGCTTAGGAACCTTTATTTTGAAGGTTTGAAGATTGTATGTATCAGGGAAAAGAGATGACGGTAGGATGTTCCACAGTTTGGAAACTCGAAGGGAAAAAGTAGAGTTGTAGTTGGCTTCTCTGTGGGTAAACTGCTTGACCGTGGAGGATGACATGAGACAGTTTGTCTAGTAGTAGTATGGTATACATAGAGCAGGGTAAATACGACTTTGGTAGAGCAGGAACCGGTGATGGATGGGTTACTGATGAAACGAAGAGCTCGCCTTTGAATTTAGTCGAAGAGATTGAGACTAGTTTTAGGGACACGTGTGAACAGAATTCCAAAATTGTAAAGAGAGAAAGTACACAGTTGCTCCGCGGTGAAATATTTCTTGGCTGGATGTAAAGATATCTCAAGACTCAGTTGAGGGTTTCACAGGTTTGAATCACAGGAAACTCCCTTAATAGTTCTGTTTTCAAATGTAACCCCCTCCCGAAAACACGAGCTTCGCTCCCTATTTATTCAGACACGTTCTACCAGAACTGGTACGTCGAGATTCACATCCAAATACCGTAACCAAATGATATGTCTGGTTCCTAGAGCGCCACTTCTAGGTTGAGGCCAATGAACGAATTAGCAACCAGTCTGCGCACAGTTTCTAACGGGTAGCCTCAAATGATCCGTTAATAAAGCAATAAGCCTGACATATCCAATGTCACAATGTCGCTGGAGTCCCAGTACCCGAAACCGGAAACCTCAGCCACATTTCCAAGCACGAAGCCAGTCATTTCCAGGATGCATTTAGCTCGAGGTGATGGTATTGCCCCGAAAGTTGTTTAAATGTTAGAGACAGATAAGTAGGGGCGAAAGCATGCCATTGTGTATATGTGGGTTGCTCAGAAAGTAATGGGCCCACATTTTTGGTCTTGTAAATTATTTATTCAAAATATATGACATTTATTCATAATATAAATTAATGTTTCCTTTACACATACTACTTTTCCACATAATCCCCATCAACTTGTACGGCCTTACACCATTGCGTAACAAGTCCATTCATACTTTGCATGTACCAGCTCTTGTCTCCTGTCACGTAGCCATGACCGCAATGCATGAATCACGCCCTCATTATCTTCAAACCTTGTCCCACACAGTGCATCTTTAAGTGGCCCAAAAATATGAAAATAAGGGAAGCCACATCGTGACTATAATGAGGTGGGGGAGCACAGTCCAAAACCAATTTGGTGATTGCTTCCCGGGTTTTCAGACTTGTGTGAGGGCGTGCATTGTTGTGCTAGAGCAATATTTCTGCCGAATTTTTGTGAGGCTGAACTCGGCGGAAGTACTGGTTGAGTTTTGTTACGGTTTTGACGTACGCGTTTGAATTGACTGTCATCAATCCACAAGATTCATATCTGGGCCGTTGGTTGTTACAGGACGCCCTGAGCGTGGCCGATCATGTAACTTCGTCTCTCCACTACCTGAAGCCTTAACTCTCTGACAGTGAGTCCATTGACCAACGGTGCTCCTATAGACTGCACAACTTCCATACACAGCACACAATGTTCACAACCGTTTGTTTCTCGGCAAACAAGAATTCAATTATAGATCTTGTTTGTAACGCGAGTCGTTCACATATGTCATTTTAACAGTCTTACAGAGCTGCGCTATCTGTCTGAATGCCGTAAAATTTCGCACACAATCGCGGAAAACTTCAAATTTGCAGCATGTAAAATTTCCGTTTTCTATTTTTATTATTGGCTGAGAAAAAAATTTGGGGGGATTACTTTCTGAAGAACCTAATATTTAACCTGCGATTAGTGGATCATAGGACGATGGACTATATCGGGCTACAAGTATGATTAAAGCTGTAATGATTTGGTGTTTGCATGCGCAGATAAAATTTGACAGTGTTAAAGTTATGTATCTTGTTCTTCTGGTTTGAACCCCGAGTCGGATCCTTGCCTTGATTATCAAGTGTTATTTTACGAGCCTGCCTGTGTAGCCTTACACGTAAAAGGTATACTCATACACATCGTTTATGAGTGATGTTAAACGTGGGGTAATAGTTTTTGATGTAAAATAACCCACCAGTGGTTATGTGATAAAAGTAAAATAAAACATAGGCTATGTGATAAATGTAAAAGAATACACCAATGGCTACCTATTAAGTGCACGGTTGAAATAAATCACCTCGAAACACCGTTGCAACGCGAATGAGTTTTCCATTAGTATCCACACCTCTTATCTGATTCCAGACGAGCTTCAAAAATCACCTAAAGAAATTGCTGCTATCCCAACAAACACAAGCTACATAAAGACTTATTATTCATTTTTAAAATTGCCCTATATATATACATTGTTCAAACCTCTAACATCGCAGGCGTGCCCAAGTTATCACCCGATGAATCTACAATATACTAGACTACCTTTTTGTTCCTTCTTTCTTTCTTTTCTTATTTCTTTTTCTTTTCTTTTTTTTTTCTTTTTTTTTCATTTTTGTGTATTTTGTTTTGTCAATTGATAATTGTGTTTTTAATGATTGTAACTGGTTAAGGGGAAGAACGACCTTCTAGGCCGAAATCTTCGCCAGCAAATAAAAAGCTGTGTGTTGAGGGATTGGACAAATTCAATTATACTGAAACGTCATTACAACGAGGATTGGACCATAAAAAAATAGCACTCAAGGAGATAAGATAATTTTGAAAAATTTTGAAAAGATTTGAACTATTTTTGTTATCGCTTGGTAAGCTGTATCAATGCGTAAAATAAAAGCTTGAAAAGTCATGCTTTAGCAGTGAAAGGTAATGTTTGTTAAAATGTTAAAATATTTTAGTTTTATACTTATTTTGTGATTTCTAAGTGAACCTGTGATTCTGTGTATGATTTTAAGTTATCATGCAAAATTATGTGTCCACGAGTAAGGTAAAGGTCTGAAAGTGTTGTACAATGTGTACTATTTTTTGAAAATGATAAAATATATTAATTTCTTTTACTAACTTTCTGATTAATATGGCCAGTGATTTGTATGTTGATATAAAAATGATTAACCTATGTTCTTTGATGCGCAAAAAGATGGCTTGTCGGGAATATGCAGTATTTATTAGTTAACTTTTATAATTACAAAAATTAGGGGTGGGTCGAACTCTGTTTTTTTCATCCGAACCGAACCCGTACCGAACTTACCAAACAGTTCGACTTTCAAACCCGAACCGAACCCTTAGCGTTCGGTTCGGGTTCCACAGACGAACCTTCGACCCACCACTAACAAAAAGTTCCTTTGTAAAATGTTAAAATTTGAATCCGGGTTCGCAAAAGTTCGTGAACCCTATATATATGAACCAAAAAGTTCAATTTTGAACCCGAACCGTACCAACAAACGAAGCTTCGACCCACCACTAATAAAAATGAACATTGTTTTTCGTTGGTATTACGCAAATTAGCATTGAACGAGCAATATCCGGAAACTTTGTACTAGACCGACATCTTCAACTAAGCACAAGACCTAGCCCATATTTGGATCTTCTGAATTCCGGCTGGATATCTCTAGATCGCATTGTAATAGCAATCGTTCGACATTGAACTTTTTCTCACTGGCACATCAAGGATGACATTATACTTAGTACGTAAGTCGTCATATAAACTAAAATGAATTTAAAAACAAAATAGGAAAGAGTCTTAAACTAACGTCAAAAATATATGAACTAAAATCAACTAGCGATTGGCACAATGGGCAGGCAACCGTGAAGTTAGCCCGACACAAATTTAATTTTAAAAAATGAAGGAATCGTCAACTAACATCAAATATATGTCAACTGAAGAAGCTCCAAATGCATGCTACTTTTAGAACCGATTAAATAAGTGGGCAGGCAACCATGGAATTAGCCCGACCCAAATTAATGGGATGGTTCCACATTCCAATATTCTCTCAACCGTTGATCACGCCGTCGAATAGCATTTGAATCTGGATGGCGGCATCTTGGGTATTGCCGGCACGCAGAAACGCATTGTCATGGCATTCTCCCAAAATAAGATGTCCTTCACAAAATTCGTCCATGAATGCATAGCTTTCGAGGGTACAATGTCTTCACCAATTGACGAATGTCTTACCCATACCTGTCTGGTATAAATCTTTAAATACTACCAGTTCTTCTTAAAATTATGCAATAATCATGCCAATACACAAATTTAAAACTGTTAAAATATTTAAACAGAGTGAACTGACTTGCAGGAGGCAAATTACGAACTACTTAAGTTGATGAACTTTTTAATTTTCAACATCAGTTTCTCAGCTTTTTTATACCTGTGGATTTAGAGTTGGAATTGTTTTCGTATCAGTAGATTAAAGATCACTTAAGCCACCGAAAGAAAAGAAATCTGAAAGAACCACAAAACGTTATAAAAAAGGAAATGGAAATAAACTAACAGAAATTACTCCAATTACCACCCTCCTAGAGAGCCAAGCATCCAACCACCTACACTGACGGAAAATGAAATCCCAACACCAAAAAGGAGTTACGCTAGGTGAATGAAACTTGGACAGCATATTCGTCTACATGATGTATGACATTGAAACACGTTACAAGGTTACAACTCGCAGAATTCACACGCAGCGTAATGGCGCTACGCAAATTACTTTTCCAGTAGTACGTGTTTAGCTGCATATAAAGCGTTGATATCATTGTGAGAGATTATTGTAGCGTGTGCTACGAATGTACAGAATGCCACAAAGGCGAAGACGACGGAAATATGGGCATTTAACCAAATTTGAACGTGGCCATATGGTAGGCCTTCGAGAGGGTGGATTTTCATTTCGTGACATAACGACAAGAATGGGTCGAGACGTGTCTACGGTACACAACTGTTGGCAGCATAGGTCCCAGGAAGGCACCGCTACCAGAAGACCGGGGTCCGGACGCTCCCGGTCCACTGGAAAGAGAGAGGATAGACGTATTCGCAGGATGGCTGTGGTGGATCGGAAGGCGTCTGCAGCGGAGATTAGAGCAGCTGTGAGGCGAGGCGTCACAACACGAACTGTGGTGAATCGTTTACTGGAGAGTGGACTCAACTCTAGGTGTCCTGTGTCATGTTTGCCGCTCACTCCTTACCACCGTCAAATGCGTCTTCAGTGGTGTCGTGCTAGAGCCCATTGGAGGGCAGAATGGAAATGTGTGGTATTGACGGACGAGAGCCGTCAGTGGTATCAGTGATGGACGTACAAGAGTCAGAAGGAGGCCTGATGAACGTCTGTTACTAAGCTGCATCCGTCGTCTACATACCGGTCCCACCTCAGGCATTATGGTATGGGGAGGAATTTCGTATGATAGCAGAACACGTTTACATCAGAATGGTGATTGAACCCGTTGTACTGCCATTCATGAATGGTATTCAGGAGGGTCTGTTTCAACACGATAACGCTCGCCCCCATACCGCAGCTGCAACTCGAGATGCCCTTCAAGGTGTGAACATGTTACCCTGACCGGCAAGATCGCCAGATCTCTCGCCCATCGAAAATGTGTGGGACATGATTGGACGCTAGCTCAGGGCTCATCCGCGACCAGCAATGATCATTCCTGAACTGACCGTCCAGGTGGAACAAGCTTGGAACACCATCCCACAAGATGACATCCGACACCTCTACGATCGTATGCATGCGCGTGTGCATGTCTGCATTCAATGTGGCGGTGACTACAGTGATTACTAAGGAAGACGACTTTCACCTTTAAAATGGCGTTGCGCGCAGAGCATGTGAGTTGTAAACTTGTAAATTGAATCATTGCAATACATCGTGTAGACGAATATGCTGTCTAAGTTTCTTTCACCTAGCATAACTCCATTTTGGTGTTGGGATTGCATTTTCCGTCAGTGTATTTTCTGGAGACAACAAACTCACCAACCACCTTAAAATAAGATCGTCAGGCATACTAATCTTACGCTACACCCACACAAAAAAGTAAATTCAAAATAAATAATAAAAAATATACAACAATATACACAACATACCAAAAACACATAATTGATAATTATATGCACACAGTTTACTTTTGGGGGGAAGTCTATAATCTCACGAACGTAGAAACAAATTGGTGTCCCCATTGTTGGAACATGTTGTAAGATGAAATAGATATATCAAAGTAATGTTGTCAGTTCCTGTTCTTCACTGCTTTAAACCAAAACTAAATAATTAATATGTTTTTATTTTGTGGTTTTCACTTGCATTGCCTTCAACCGAAACTGAGTAAAACAAAATATAAAAAAATACCAACAAAAACTTCTAATACAGCAACAAAACATTGGCTGCGTTTTCTATGTTTCCCACCAGCCCTTTTTATTCAAAACGCAACAGATAGTCTGCCCCTTCAGTCAAAATTAAGCACGTATTTTGGATCCAACCACGTATTATTAGGGCACCACACAAGAACTCGTCCGTTCTCCGCCGAATTAAATACTGTTTCGTCTGTCCTCATAACGGTGTTCCGGAAGTGCAGTGTTTCGGGCAGATATTCAATGCCAAATCCAACTCAGACTTAACGGTGTTGAGGTGTTGGCTTCTTTGCCGGTTTTCGAGAGCATTATTTAGACGCCGTCTAACTATTGAGGAGAACACTAGCAGCTGCAGAGTTGAAAAATAGGCTGTGGGTGGCTTAAATGGAGCTCCGTCATTGGCTTGATAAATACGAACATCATTTTCAGCCGTTCTTTTCCGTGGCCTGCCACTACTTTTTTTGCTTTTAAGTCCATACTCACCTTCATTGAAGAATCGTAAGACCCAGCGTTTCACATATACAATGTTCATGTTCAGGTGATTGGTAATTTCATCTAAACTTGACCCTCCTTCCCATAATCTAACAATACGTCCACGTTTCGCCAGTGGAATATGCGTCATGCTGCTTATTTGAAGAATGAATGTAAAACAATTAATTTTCTACGTAAACACAGAACATAAACAAAAACGTCAGTAGAGTGAAATTTCTCACTTGTTCTGCTTTCAAATTCAAAACCTAAGTATTAAAGAATTGAAAGAATACTGCTGAGACGACTTGATATTTTAGCCGCAGTGACCAAAAGTTTTATTTCATTACAAAAGGTTTGTATTTGTAGCAGGAGGAAACATTTTATTGACATTTTACATCCGTATTATATCCATTAATTCGAATTCACGGCCAGTTCCGGTAGTCTAGTGAGAGAAGCTTTCCCATTTATGTGCTATTACAACAATAATTTTAGCCGTTTTGAATCGGGAGATGGAAGCTACAAATATTAGTTATCCAAACAAATTAGGCGCACATGCCACAAAATAACAACAAGATCAACATAATTAATTGAAAAATTGCATATACCTAACTACAAGAAAATACAAATAATAGAAGTAATGTAATAGCTTAAAACTATAAAACGTGAAAAGAAAAATGTCTGATCCTAAACCTACGCCGATTCAGTACCTCGCAAGAAGTACAGCGGTTCAACAGTTGTTTTACAATGTTGTCAAATCTTAAGCTCTGGGGCCGTTTACAGTGTTGCCAGATTATGTGATCAGACCAGGAGCTTGGGGTGGAGGGTGAAGTAGGTAGGAAGGTGGTGGGGGTAGGAAGGTAGTGGGTAGGTAAGAGAGAGAGAGAGAGAGTTGTGGCGAGGGTA
>KZ873585.1:4631-15090 GCA_003456935.1 Machilis hrabei
CTGTATTTGGTAGTTAGATTTATGAACACCGTGCTATACGTGTGCCGGGTTTAAGGTTCTCGAAATCCATATACCCGGGTTTTGAATTCGTATACCCGCAACATTTGAAATATACGAATATCCGTATACCCAGGTAATGCAACGCACTAGTTTATATTGCCAATGGTGTTTCTGTGAACTCTGATCCAAATAAAGGAGGTTTCAAAACTGAAATGATAGTTGCAAAATGTATTATCATGAGAATCTCCAACCAAATTCTCTAGTACGACTAGTTACAACATCGTTTGCCGTGTTTTCACAGCCGACTGCGTCACGTGCGTGCATGGCGACAAAGTTAGTCATGCCTAATGGACACTTGTAATTAATTTCGTCGCGATACTGAAAGATTTCCGTGCCTTGTCTTCGTGATGCATCTTATTAACAAAATGAACGAAATAAATATGGAATTAGTTCAAGGCGAAATNTGAGAGAAAGGTGTGAAAGGAAATTGAGAGGAACATCTTTCTTTGTCTTATTCTCTCCTTCGTACTCTCTATTCCATCTTTCTTGGCCTTTACGTTATTGTAAAGACTGTAGATACAAAAAGGAATAGGTAGGCAGTTGCTTAACTATTCTTTTCTAATATTCAACTAGAATAAAATGGGCTGACAAAGCACAATTAATTTTCTATTCAGTATCCCGTGACAATGCAGAAACACTTGACACGACTGTATTTTACTTTTCAATTTGTTCAATCATTCAGTCGCTTAAGTTTGTATAATAATTACTACATTTCCGAAATGTTACAAAACTTTCGACCACAAATATGTTGCGTCAGGTCTCATAATTAAAAAGGTTATAGGGCCTACTTGTTCTTTGCCTGGTGGTCTACAACTCTTATCGAGCAGCAATGTGCCTCGGCTTTGCTCTATTGTCTACCATCGTTTAACTTTCTCACCCTCTTTTATTAATTTGCCATCCTATCAACAATTTCAGTTTTGTCTACACATAATCCTTACATTTATTTCTTGTAATTTTCTCTTCTTTTATAGTACATTCCTGATCCTTCTTTTCCACCTCGTCTTTTCTCACCGTTTTTTTCTTTTTCTCTCCTCTTCTTCTTTTCTATTTTCTTTATATTTTTTCGTGTCTCATCTCTTTTTTGTTTTCTCACCTTTTGCCTTTTTCTCTTTTTTTTCTTTTAATTTTGTTTTTATCTTCTTTCTATTCTATTCTTTTCTTTTCTTTTCTTTTCTTTTTCTTGTCTATCCTCAATTCTCTTTCCTTCTCTTCCACCTAGTCTTTTCACATCTTTTCGTTTTTTCCTTTTTTCTTCTTTTCTCTTCTGTTCTTCTTTTNTATTTTCTTTATTTTTTGTATATCGTTTTTTGTCTTATCTTTTTGCCTTTTATTCTCTTTTTCTTTTAGTTTTTTTCTTTTCTTTTCTCTTCTTTCTTTTCTATCCTCAGCTGTCTTTCCTTCTTTTAACTTTTAGTTCTTTTGTTTTCTTTTATGTTCATTTTTTTCTCATTTCTTCTTTGTTTTTCTATTCTCTCCTCACTCTATGTCAACTCTTCTTTTGTCTTTTCACTCCATATATACTCCTCTTCACTCTTGTTTTATCTTTTTTTACTTTATCTCAACTCTTCTTCCCTCTTCTTTTTATTTACTCTCTAGTTGTACTCTTGTCTCATTAGTCTGTGTGTTCGATCCTATTTTCTTTTCACTCCGATTCCTATTTCTGATCTGCCTAGAATACTTTTTCTTTACTTACTTTTCTCCATATTCATAATCAATGGTTGTCTACTACTTGAAGCATTAAATGTTTAGGTTGGCAGCTATGTGGTTTGTTGACTACATATCTGACCAACGAAATGAATTGTGCTAATTTTTTCGCAATATATATCCCACTAAGTTTGAATGTACCGTGAAACCATTCTGTTGCTTTGTTTTACATCTTATTTTCTTAATTACCATTTTCTATTTTTTGTTAGCACTTTAGTTTCTTTTTCTCTTATCTTCATTCTTATTTCATCATTTCTCTTAGAAGTTGTAGAAGCACCTTAATTGCCTTTATCTGAATGTGTTGAATGGTTGAATATAATCACATGACTAACGTTATGTTCATAGTTAAAAAAAGAAACTTAGAAACAGATCTAAACAATGCTGTCTTGGGTATTACGCGTTTACAAGTTTTCCCACCGAAAGGCTAATGTGTAAGAATTACTTTTGACTGTCATGGCACTAACTATTATTTCATAGAAAAAAGTATTTGAAATTTGCAGTCATCTGGCGCACACAGTGTAAATTGAAACTTCGTCCGTTTTTGGTGGAGCGTAAAAATGCTCTTAGAAAGCGGTGTGATTGAGCAAGTCGTTCCATTCAACCAGTTTAATTTGCCTTTGTCCTTTTTTCTAACATTGTATTTCGTGGGCGATGATTGCTGAAGCGTGTTACGGACAAAGTGGGATCATAGATCACCGTAACGATAGTCCTGTGCCTCGATGCCGTGAACAGCGTTGCCAAATCTCAATNGCAATGAATTTATCTAATCATTCTCACACTTTTCGCCTCTTATTAAGCCATTTGCTGGTTGGTTACATAACAGCGCCTGTCCGCTGCAGATTCATCCAAGCGGAAAACGAACAACTCTGCTTTACTTGTTAGTTTCTCGCGCGGCTGCTAGGTGTCACTACCTTAGCTGCATATTTTAACATTAATTTCAAACAAAAGTGAAACGCCCATAATTAAAATAATGAGCTTGTGCTTTTGATCACTTTGTTACATTTTGTAAGAACATTGTGACATAACTAATTCGGATTTTGATAAGCAAAATATGTCAAAGGAAGTTTGTCGTTAACATTATTTCTTAATTAAGATCTTCGTTTGATTTAAGTTTGATGACGACTTCTTTATTTGTGAAACTCAATGAGTTGAGCTCTTAGACGTCTGATCGAGTCTGCATTACGTATAAAAAAATGTAAAGTTATGTGATGATTATCAATTGTTTTATGTACATGATTCATTCTTTAGCTTATTCGTAAGCACGCAAAATTTGTAGACTATTACTTTGCCAATGATTGACCAACATTTTAAGCTTTCTGTTACTGAATTTAAAACATGTTACTGCCTAGAAGCCAATAGAAACTGTCGTGGTTACTACGTAAGCTAGTTGTGTAGTATGTGTCGGCCCCGGTAGCCTAGTGGTTAGTCCCGTGGCATTGCACGCCGGAGGTCCCAGGTTCGATTCCTGGCTAGGGCTGGGTGTTACGCTTGTGCTGTCCTAAGTGTGCACTTGTGTTGGCATCCGTCTGAGCACTCACTTGTGTTGTCTTACGTGTGTGCACTCGATGTCTGAATAAAAAGTGGCCATAAATGTTAGGTGCTAAAGCACCGGAAGTAATGCCAACAGGCGGTTCCCGGTGCATAACCCTAAAAAAAAAAGTTGTGTAGCATGTATCTATATTACTCTTTAATATGTCAGAGCTGGTGTACTTGGAATATGGGATATTTTCAATTTAAACTTAAAAGGCATTTTACATTAGTTGTTAAATCATTAACATGTTTTTAATATAGTAAATGTTATTATCATTGCTTTTCAGGGACACGTTTTATGAGGTGTCAGACTTGTCGATGAGACATTTGTGTATTTGACACTTTCTCCGCCATGTGAGAAAGTCACAATAGTTCACAAAAAATAACACCGTTTTCACCTTTGCTGTGTTCATCCTTGCGTTGAAGGGTTTTCCATTGATAATGAACACTGTTGTTTACGCCCTCTTGACACACAGAATACAAAAAGTCGAGGCCAGTTGGTGAATCAGCCGAGCGGGAATTTTGTAGTTGAGATGGGACTTTAGACAAGTGACAACCACGACTTGGTATTTCGTTGTACGCCATTATTCAGTATGTCGTTTTGGTAGATACACGATAGTGATATCTTCTGAAGATTTCATTGGATATGATGAGAGTGATATCACACTTCTCTAAGGCTTGTGGCCCGAGATTTAGAGTGAAGTCAGATACGAGATGGAGTTCTAAAATGTCACACCACGAAGTCCTATTCTTTGGAAATATAGGCATACAGAGACAGAGTGTATTCTATCTGGTTTTACTATTCCTTCCGCAGCTAACGTAAGGCATACCAATTTCTTTCAATGTTACCCCAGAGATGAATCCATTCCTTGAGGATATCCTACAACTCTGTTTGTGAATTATTCTACATTAAGTTATGATCGTAGGTGTCTGCCGATAAGGATGTTACATGGATGTGTTCTATGTTAAAGAACCCACAACCGGCTATGTGTCGAAGATGTGGAAAAATTAATTCGCCTGGAAGCGACTCGGATAAGGTCAATATTAGACCTAAACTGTCAGAACTTGGGGGAGCCACAAACTCATGGCAGTAAAAAAAAACTAAAAGTTGAAGTCAATATAATATGCCTATTAAAGTCGCCAGACATCAAAACTTAATAACCCAAATAAGTTAAGACTAAAAAACGAAATCAGTTGTCATTATTTAAATGATGAGATCGAGATATAAACGCATACATTGTAGATAGGATAGGAAACATCAAGTTCGCTGATACATAAACAAAGATCACACACATGTATAAGATCTGTACATTTACTTCGTGATTACAAACAGTGCCTTAAAATACTCTGTAGTTATAAGTTTTCAGTTATGGATAATTTAATTTCTACTAATACAGTCTTGAACGATCGTTGGCATTTTTGAGCTCTGAAACTGTTAACTGTTGCAAAACTTGTGCAGTTTGAAATTTATTCATGTGTTTTGTTGCTTTCCTAGTTGTTTAAGGGTAGTAGTTCCTGCAGTAGCCCCCTGTTAGGTTTGATCCGTCAGAGCTGCTGCAGTATTACCACATGCATTAAGAAGAAGTAAACAGTGCTAAATAGGAAATATCACATAATTTCCGTAGTAATTACGAGTAATTACTTTTTCACGTGTTGATTAAATATTTTACAGCAGAAGGCAGTTGCATGTTTTAATTTATTTGTCTTTGCAGCCCGCACTGCCTTCGCGGTACGCGGGTTGCATAAGTTACTATACTTTAAAAAACTTTTTTTGGAGGGGACAAATATTAATGGCAGGCAGTAACTTAAAAAATCGTACCCTCCCCTTATATATATATATTGTAATACTTTATTTTACACGGGATTTCCGAACTGGTCAGTCGAGTTACGTAATTATGTGGAATTAATGTGTTTTAGCATTCATTTTTATATTCAACAAACTTGTCACTGTAGAACTTGTTTAAGAGTACGCTGTCGTAACAGTACTACTAACTTATAGTGTTGTTTGTGGTTTCATGAATCGCTATCTACCATTACTGTTCAGGGAATACTCAGGACTAAGTATCGTAAAGAATGATTTAACACCCCGTGAGCTTTTTTGTATGGGGCTACGTTAGAGACAAAGTTTTTGTTTCCCGTATATAGCGAGTGGTGAATATTAGTGCACGTTTATGTATTNTGAATCAGAACAGTGACTAAGTTATAAGCTGTGATTTATATGGAATACTAATTTATTTTACAGATATAACCAATACGGGTTCAGGTATCACCTCGAATCGCCAATTTCGACAAGCCAACGACGGGAAGATGACAGAATTACATACGTTAATAAAGGCCAGTTTTATGGAATCACAATGGAATATATTCCTGACCCAGAAAAACCGCTCAAGAGCCAAACAGTAAAGGTAAGAATATAAATATTTTCACCCTTGTCTAGTTACTTTATACTGTATAGTATATTGACATAAATGTAAATGTTTGATGGTTATATCCTTCACAAAATAAGAGTACTGTAGTTGTCTCTTTTTGTTGTAGTTTACACGCATAGTACCTTTTTACAAAGTGTACAATTTCTACTTTCTAGTTTCATTCTCAAATATGTAAGCCTCCTTTTTTGGCTTCATTTTCTCTTTACGGTTTCTTCTCTTGGTTTCATGATTGATGAGACTTGTGGCCCGCTGTGTGTGGGGGGCGGGGGGCCGACCTTTAGTCATCCATCCTCACCACTAGTGGCGCTGGTGGAGGTCCATTTTCCCCAGAGTTTTTTGTATGTCTCCATACTTTGCAAAAAGAAATAAATAGTGTTTTGTTATAGTCCTGGATTAGTACAACAACTTCTCTTTCTTGTATCAGCAGTCGGGCACGCGCCATGTTTGTAGAGTGCCATAAGTAAAAATTACCAGTCTTCGAGAAATATAAACATGTATTTGATTGATTGATTGATTGTTTTAAGGGTGTGGATCAATTGTGACAAATGAAAAGCAGTGTGATAAAATCGCAGCGAGATTTAATGTGATGTTTATTCACGACTTTCACCTTTCATCTTGAAACGAAAGTGATTGCCTTGCAGTTTCATTAATCTATTAACAGAGCAAATAAAATAAACAAATGCAAGAGCAAGAACAAAAAACTGCATCGTTTCGCAAGGTCTACATCTTGTTAGTGTCTGCGTAACGCATTTTATTTGAGTGAACATTAGATAAATAGATTGAATTATAATAAATACTAGTATAGAATCGAAGAGAGAGCTTCANGTAAAGGACGTAGTAAACCAATATAATTCAAACCACGTACTCTTTAAGGGTGTCATTAATAATTACTAGGTGATGACACTGATGGATCAAATCTAGGGTAAAGTGTTCGTAAGTTATAATGCGATTCAGAAACAAAAAAAAATTAAATGGTAAGAGTTTTTAACCTATATCCTTGGTTTGGAGTGAAGGACATGGCATTCACGAACAGGCAAGTATTAGAGGTAAATAAAAAGAAGCATAAATAAATAGTTAAAAGTAAATGCAGAGAATAGAAGAAAGAAATAGGGCAAATAATGAAAGGAAAAAGAATCATAGATAACAAGACAAATGCAGACAATGGAATAAAGAGGGGAAAATTGAGAAAGAAAATGAAAATGGTATCACAAGTGAAGAGACAATGGTCTCTTAGAAAATTGTAAATCCACGTGTACGAGCATTTTCTTGCTCAATTTGTGGATATATGTAAATATGTATCTATGTAAATAAACTTATTATTATTATTATTATAATTCAGAGAAAAAAATAAATGAAATGGTACAAGTAAATAAAGAGATACAGATAATTAATGAAAATGGAGGAAATAAAATAGGGGAAAATATATAAAACGAAAAGGAAGCATACGTGAAGGGAGACATGTAAATAATGGCAAAGGAGTAAATAAAATGAATAGAAGCATTAAAGAAGAGATTAATACAGATAATAGAGGAAAAAGAGAAAACAATAAAGAAAGAAAAAAGGAAGAATAAATTAAGAGAAAAAGATAAAAACAAAAATAAATCAGAAAAAAATGGTACAAATAAAGAAATAAAAGAAACTATAGGGGCAAATAAAACAAGGAAAAAGAACATACACGAAGGGATAAAGGCAAAAAAATATTAATGTTGGAAAGAAAATGGGGCAAATAAATAAAGACAAGTAGAGATGAAGAGAAGAGAATTGAAATAAGGAATTATTCTGAGATAAGTAGATGAGTAAAGGTAAAGAGAAACACCGAGATAAGAAGAGACAATGAACAAGTTTGTACCCAAGAAAGAGATAGCAAACGAGAAAGCGGAGATAAAGAACCTCCAACTGTAAATGAAAATAAAGACAAGTTTTGAGACGATGAGAAATAAAGNAAGTGCTTGGTTACAAGAAGATACAAATAAAAATAAACACTGTAAGATAAGAAGTAATCAAAAAGAACGTTCGNGATAATGGAAAACTCAATGTATCCTCCATCTTTTGTCGTTTTATTACGAGAACATATATTAATTGCAATTTAATATTTAAAGCAGTGTCAGTTTTAGTACAAAGATATGGTTTTACAGAACGCTCGTTCATACAAAAGAACAGCACAGGGTCTAAAGGAATGATGTTAGTTTTGAATAACCCACTCAACAAATATATTTTTATACTTCTATAATTTCTGGTATCTTACTACTAACGGATTCGTCAGCCAATACTTAGATATTTTGAAAGAACGTAGGTTCTTACTCGACTTAATGCACTGAATGTTTCAGCAGGTCTACGGATAGCCAATACTGTTTGTGTCATGGACTTTATTCAGCNAAGTTCTATGTCGGAGGTTCGAATCCCAAGAACTATACCCACAGTAAAAAATTAAAGTGGGTGAGTCTTCACTTTGAAGCCGAAGTGATCAAATGGCTTCTTGTAAAGAAGTTTCGCTTCACCGTTCCTATTAGCCATGGTTCTGAATTCGTCAAAATTGCAATTTCCATACAACAAATGTAGACTTCCCTATAGCAACACAACAGCAGCTGGAACATTTATTTTCATAGACTTCACTTCACAGTAACTTGTCTAAGTGACAGAAACCTTCGATATCTGCGGTCTAAGTTTTTCTTACACTGAAACCTNTACTTGACAGTTCAAGAGATTTTCAGAAGTAATATTTTTGCGTACTTAATGAATTTGATGCACTTTTTTTTTCATGTGTCTTATTCAGAGCCGTATTAAGGTTTTTTGCCGCCCCTAGGCCCCAAAAAAATTCCGGCCCTTACTAACAGTAAACTGAGAAACAATAATTGTTTAAATNCATTTTTATAAGTTATAATTGTGAACAAATTACATGAAACTTAATACGATTTATGATTTTGCAAAGTGTTCCACACCCTGGGTTTGAGTTTGAGAGGGCGACCGTCGGCCGACATATTCCGATAATTCTTGTAGTTGTGATAAAAAAATGTGTTTTGTGACTCAGTACCAGCATAGATTCTGTCATATCCAAACGAAGCGTAGCGCGAAATTTCGTTTCGCTTAAAACGCAAATTTTCGTTCACTTACCAAGCTACGAAAAATTAAATTCGCTATTACGTCTTTCAGGCTTCGCCTGAAAGACGTAGCGAATTTAATTTTTCGTAGCTTGGTAAGTGAACGAAAATTTGCGTTTTAAGCGAAACGAAATTTCGCGCTACGCTTCGTTTGGATATGACAGAATCGATGCTGGTACTGTATATGCGAGATAAAATTGTCAGTCTTGCCGCCCTCCAAATTTTGCCGCCCTAGGTCTGGGCCTTGTTGGTCTAGGCATTAATACGGCCCTGGTCTTATTAGTTTAATGTGTTTACCACGTATGAAGTTACGTACGGTCTGTTGCCTGCCACTAAGGTGTGTCAGAAAAAAAAAGATTGATTACATTCCCATATTATTTGGCGACCCCTCGTTGCTAGTCAGCGAAATAATCTCCACTGTTTCAGTCAGTGGTTGGTCCTTTGCGGGAGGCTGTCAGGCCGCTGATGTAGTTTTTGTTGTCACAACATAAAATATTCAGATCTGTACATNTGATATCCGTTTTAACTTCAATGCACTGGCCCAGCAGTGAGGTCGCTGAAAATTCTTTTAAGACCCAAAGGAATTGGGTCGCTTAGGTCAACTGCTCAGAATGCAAATCCTACGGAGTGTAATCTCTATGCCTCACTGTCTGACGGGAGATAAAGTGCTGTGCTATGCTAATCTCTCTCGCTTGCTCTCGTTCTGTTTCGTCCTGTCGGTAATGCCCCGTCTCCCCTTCTCTCTCTTGCCCCGTTTAGTCTCACTTCTCAACTCCTTTCTTGTGGTGTATTGCTGTTATAATTGGTACGCCATTCTAAGCAACTTTTCGTTTTTAATCCCTCATGTTTATCCATTTTTATGTTTCCCCCCTTTTTTGTGTGTCCTCTGTCTCATACGTAGTAACCCTTTTCAACATCTCTAAACAGACGCAAGTATATTTTCAAATTTTAGCTATGTGATTAATTGAAAGATATAATATGCCATTTCGCTGTGTAAATAAAAAACCGAAAACTCAGATATGAAACCGGGTATATACAGATTAAAATGAGCAAGCCTTCACTATCATGACTTTACACAGAGTTTTTCTAGATTTTTTGTCCTACATTTTTGTTTCGTATTTTCTATGAAACTGTGTATAAATTAACGTACTATCATATTATGTGTCTTTTCAAATAACTTTTTATTGTTCAGTAAATCATGAGTTGAAATTGGAAATAGTGTTATAGTTTTTACTTTGAAAAAAAAATAACATTTTCCTATTGCCTTGCCAAAGCATGTTCACCAACAAACACCGAAAAGCAACGAATGGTGATTCGGAAAGAGAAAAGTGACCATTAGTCTCAAAAATCAAAACTGAACTTTCACATCTTGTGGAAGACAACAATGTTCTGAGTATTTTGACAACAAATGAAATTCCTATCTAAAACATTGGTGGATTTGTAATATTTTGAACTTAGATGTTAAAAAAACATGATTTTGAAAAAAAAATCATCTGCACAGTTTAACGGACATTTCCTTACCTTTGTTTGTATGTGTCTTCAGTTGAGACTATATTTTTTTTGCATAAAAAGCGTGTACAGAAAGCATATTCATACCATACGTAAACACAGGTTGGTATCTTTCACCATAATGTCGTG
>KZ873587.1:4936-21139 GCA_003456935.1 Machilis hrabei
TTAAGCGAAACGAAATTTCGCGCTACGCTTCGTTTGGATATGACAGAATCGATGCTGGTACTGTAATAAATGACAGTAAAATGAGCTCAAAATTTAATTTTCTACGAACTCTACCGGTTTCTGAAAGAATGTGCCCTCACTAGGGGACATTACAAGAAGTGTAACGAAAGCCGTATTAGCTTTGCGGTTTCCATGTAGTCCTCTACTAAACTTTAATTTGTAACAGCAGATGAACTTNTCTTAGANATTTACATCACAATTGAATANAGTAAAACAATCACACTATTTTCGTTCAAAATTATCCGGTTATAGCCTAGTAGGAAAAACAACGTAACGGATGCCGGAAATGTTCGAATTACCTGGCCATTTCGGATCACCAGATCAGACTGTGTCGCCGAGGCATTTAGGGTTACCGGGCCAAAAAATGTGACGTGTTCCATCACTTCCAATATCCTGAGAGCGTGGCAAAATTCATTGACCCTGACAAGTCTGCATCAGAAGCATGGGTTCGGGTCTATGAACTTATAAACAAAGCGTAACGCGTGCTGCAAATTTATGAGGAACTATTATTGTATTCAGAATTACCGTTAGAATACAAATTTTAATAAGATTTTTGACTGACAGAACCAGGGAACTGTTTGTCTTGTCTGCTATCCGAACTGAAGTCCCTTGCATAGTTACATTTTCGGGCTTTTTATCGATAATTTGTCTTAAGAAACTAAAGAAAGGTCCACCTACTTGTCCGAAATTGCTCGTCATATTGTGTACATTAATACTTGCTTAATTTGTACACGTTCGTAGCTTTTTTAATTAAAAGAAAGCATTTGGATTGAATGTATTGTATGCAAAGATTTGTAGAGGGGAGGGAGGAAAAAGAAGATTGTGAACACGCCTCCACCTTTTATGATCTGCATTTGAAAAACTTGGGTCGCGCCCATTCGATGTCCTTGACACGATTTCTCGTGGATGGGTTCCCGCCACAGGTCGTGTCATTCGCCGCGGGAATGTTTGTAGGAAGAGGGGAAGGGACAGTTTTGGCGCGTGCGCTCTGGGCGTTCATAAGCTGTTTTTCTTGGAGGGAATCGTTCTGTTTTTTGTGCCCGATATTTGTGAAAGCCATTTATGGAATGAGCACAGCTTCTTATCGGACAGTAACAGTGGAAAGACTTTATACGGGACCAACGACCGTCTGCGCTAATGGGAATGGCGATCGCGTCGTAAACGTAACCGTAACGCCTTTGCTGCAGTATAATATTGCAGAAACAGCCTTCAAAACAAAAGCCTGTCAGTAGTAGTATATTCAATTACTATTCTTAGTAAATGTTAAGTATAGGTTAGTTGTACATAGTTTTTATTTGTTTTCGTATTTATTCACAACATTCGTAATCGGTTGTATACTAGTCTGATCTGATTGGGCAGAAATGCAGTATTTAACGATTACATGTGGACTGAATGAATTGGGCATTCTACACATGCTGTTGTCCTTTTTTTTTTGCTAGTTACAACGCCAGGGACTTGAAATATGACGTGTTATAAAATTATTATTATTTATGTCATATCTTATTTAAGTACAGGGATAACAGTTTTTGAATTATTTACATATGCCAGTGTAGGCCTACAACGTTTTCTTGTGGTAATAGTTTTTTTATTTTATTTTTACATGATTGGGGAGACATTTGTTCTTGCTGCAGTTGTAGATTGTGTGTGGTAAATTTGACTCGTGTCAGGAAGTACTTTTTAAAAATAAACATGAGTAATTAAAATCTAGATCAAACGCCAACAACTTCCTTGACAGTAATAGCGAGGGTAACATAGTAAATGCCAGCACTAAGTTGTTTAATATCAACTGAATGGATTTGCTTTAACTTGTCTATTATTTGTAGTACCTGTCAGTTCCAAAAAAAGGATGGATATTGAAATTAGGTTTCAGACCTTGCAAATATTTTAGTGGATTAAGTGAAACTTAAAGTTTGATTGATGTTGGCTGCCATCTTGAAACAAAATGGTGGCATTTTAGCTTCAGCACAATTACTATCAAAATGCAGTAGCTTTTTTGAAGAGTGGTAAAGATTAAAAATCTTGCAAAAAAAAAAACCAATGTTTTTTTAGACCAGTATTCATACAGCCATTTTGAAAAGAAAGAGATGTATCTTCTAGAGAAAAGTTTAATGATTTCAGTAAAACTTGGGGGAGGTTGGAATGAAGAGCAAAGGACCAGATACTTGTTCCACTTATTTGGAAATAGTGGTGGCCATTTACATTTTTATTGGACTATATATATCTTTCATATTTCTTACGGAGTTCATTTTAAGCAGTATTAAAAAAAAACCACATTGTTTAACCATGTTTCATGCTCTGCTACACACCAAAGACATCTTTGTTAGGGCCACATTTTTGTTGGCTCCATGATAGCTCTAAATATTTCTCAGATGTACTTCTGCAACGTACGATTATCTTACTCACTGGGCAGTTCTGTAAGTGAACAATATGTATTTTTTAATGGAATTGTGGTTTCTTTGTACTTGGTGCTATTAGTAAGCAATGGTAAATTTTTACTTTGAACATATTTCTTATTGTTTAAAGGAGAGCTTGTAACTTAAGATCAGACGTACACTTTCTTTATACATTTTTTTGTGGTGTTCTTGACTGACATAACTTTTTAATATTGTATTGTCATTTTTAGGTTTTCAAATGCATTACAAATACACATTCACATACGTAAATAATGTCTCATGGGTGNTCTGTCTCATCAGAGTTTCCACATTCAGTTACTTATAAGATCTTGCAGATCCTTAGTTTTATACCTCTTTTTAGGTAAGGTGCTTAAAATAGTATTCATAGAAATAGACCTTCAAAGTTGGGTACTTCATTCACTGATGGTAACATAGGAAAACTGCATGTGCTAAGTATAGATGGGACTAAAATCCTGTTGACATGTGGTACAGTGATATTTAGAACCCGATAGAAATAATTTTGAGAAGTCTGAGAAATGTGTAAGACATGTTGAGAGGAAGTATGAATATCTTGGTGACTAGGAATATGAACCTGGCATGCACCAAACGACTGCATTTTTTCATGCNTTGTAAATGTGATACAAAACCATCCTTCCTAACTTCAAAGTTGTTCTTCTCAAAAACAGGTTTTTACATGTATTCGAACTTGTTCTCAGACCGTATTCAGAGTAAACGCTTTTCTTTTTGTCAAATACTCCTACAGGAACACTTGTTCTTGGAATTAGTTTTTTATTCTTGTATACATTCACAAAGGTGTAGGCTCCCCTTAAAAAGTTAGTACCTCGCAGTTCCAAACAGGGCCCAACCATTAATCAGTATTCTGATCTTTTAACAATGTTTGATTAATTCTATAATGCCAGTTGGACATCATGTTGTTTGGTTAGCTATCATTGGCGAATGCTGAGTGACGTGTTAGGCGTGCGGGCGCTGTTGTCTTGTCTATCGTTCAGTAAAGGTCGCCTATGTCACATAAGTTTGTATATCCGATGCTAAAGGAAACATTTTGAAAGAGTGCACGTACTGGTTACAGAATTATAAGAAGTACTTTGACCTGTGAAGTAAACATGACAAGTCAACATTGCCCGCACGCCTGGTACGTCGCACACCATTCGCCACTATTAGCTATACTTGCTATGGTTCGAGCGTCTTGAAACCGCTGCAAAGAATTCTTGGAATTTTGTCTCTTACTCTATAATTGAACCTACCAGCTTATGATTCAAAGTCGATATTATAATTACGTCCTTGACTTTGGCTCATAAGATTTTGGGTTCAAATTCCAGTGCCAGAAACAACATTTCAAAAACTTCTCATGCCTGATGACGAGAGTATGAAACTTAGCGAGTATAGCTAACCAGACACTGGATGAAGTCAAACTAACTGTAACTAGTATAGAAGTTCCTCAGAATGCATTATTTTGAACGTTTTAACATTTGAAATGTCCTGTACTGTAAGTGTTTTTGAGATTACATTCCCCACTGTCGGCATCATACTTTAGAAGTAACTAACTTCACTCCCACCCCTATAATAAAAATATTCTGCTGTGCTGTGCCGCTATTGAACTTGATAAATGGAAAGTGCATGATTAGCTTGCTTTTAATATTTAGATGTTCACAGATTGAGGAATGTTATTTATTAGTAGTTGTAGGAAAATGTGTTGCACTCTCTTAGCTGAATAGTANTAGTTCCTTATTGAAACTGTTTATATTGTGATTAGAGAGCATTTATTAAGCTATCTTGCAAGTTTATTACATTGAATTAATATATGTGTTGAATAAGTACAGCTCTTTATTAACAGCTAAATTTCCATCATTTGGAAAGGTCGTCAGTTAATAATCTGTCTATTTTTAGTTAGTTTTACTTTAACATCACAAAATGAACTGTATTTTAGTTTTTCATGAAATGTGGGATTCTTTAATCCAAATTGTTTCCATGACAAAATTTTGCCTAAACACTTCACACAAACGTTTGCTTTCCAGAAAAATGTAATTTGTATGATAAGCCATGATTTGTATAAGATATGTCGCAGTCTCATTCTTGATATGAACAATGAGTATCNTGTGATGTAACCACTTTGTCTGGTGTATATTATATATGTTAAATTTTATTCCCTCCACATTTCCAAATGTTATATGAAATAATAAGATAGTGTGTTTTGTATTTACCACTTAAATGGAAAACAAATTTATTTAAGGATGAAATTTATTTTTCTTGGGTTATGAGATGTCAGTCAGAATATGACTTGTTTTTACACAGGGCGTATATACTGTCCAGCCACTTNATTAGGTACGCCTACCCTAGTAGTGTGTTGCGCCTCCTTTAGCCCTCAGGACAGCCTGAATTCGTCAAGGTGCTGAAAACGTTGTTGAAGTATTGTGTACCATGCAGTTCCTGAAGATTTGATGGAGGTGTAGGCCTGGAGCGAACAGCCCGTTCCAGCTCATGCCACAAATTTTCAATAGGGCTGATATCCAGGAACTGAGCAGGCCACTGCAGCAAAGAAAAGTCGTCATCATGTTCCTCAAACCATCCCATAGTGATGCGGGCTTTGTGCACCGGTGCATTATCCTGCTGGAAGTAGCCATCTGCATGAGGATAAACTGTTAACATGTACGGATGCAATTGGTCAGCTACGATGTTTAGGTACGCTCTGGCATCCTGATGTGCCTCGAGGGGTATCAATGGACCCAACGTGTGACAGGAAAACACACCCCATACCATGACACTGCCCCCACCGGCTGGAAGAGTTGTTGAGACACGACTGGTCCATGGCTTCATGATGTTTGTGCCACATTCTGTGTCTGCCATAGACATGATGCAGCAGGAACTTCGACTCTTCGGACCAAGCAACCTTTTTCCAGTCGTCGATGGTTCAGTGTTAGTGTTGCTTTGCCCACAGAAGGCGTGCCGTGCCCTCCTGTTCTTTGCTGATAACAAGAGTACCCAATATGGCCTTCGGCTGTTGTAGCCCATCTGTAACAGGATGCGTTGCGAGATGGTTTGCTGCACACCAATGTTGAATTCGGATGTCACTTGTGCAACTGTGGCCCGGCTTCTGGTTTCCACAATTCTAGACATCCTCCTCCGGCCTCTTTCATCAACGAGCGATTTTCGTCCACAGGAGTGCCGCTGACTCGACGTTTTCTGTTTGTTGCACCATTCCCTGTACACGCTTGATATTGTTGTACGCAAAAAGTTCAGGAGAACTGCCGTCTCNGACATGCTTTGACCAGCAAGTCTTGCCCCGACGATCATACCACGGTCACACTCCTTTAGATCACTACTCTTACCCATTATCGCTGTGGTTTGCTGGCGCAACTGATGACGGAAGGTTTGTACTGCTGTATTTATAGCCACAACTGTCCACGTGATTTGCAAATTAGTGGAACGTACCATTTGTGCGCACAGCAAGGGTGTACCTAATAAAGTGGCTGGACAGTATGTCTGTAATTTCTCTCTGTATTTGATGGTCCTGGATTCAAATCCTAGGGCTGACTCCTAGCCCTCAGTATAAAGGGTTTTCCTAAAAGTCTGCCTGTGAAGAACTCCACATTTAAGTTTGATCATAGAAGTCGTCCAGGAGAGACTTTAAAAGTGGGGTCNCATCGATAAGTGTTCGATGTAAAAGATCCTATGCGTCAAGCGAGTGGCAAAATTCAATCATTCTGAAGCATTGTTACGGTGTGGGNCCATAAACCCAAGTATTCAAAAAACAATTNTNTGGTTGCAGTAATCGTAAGTCGTGCGTGTTATCTCGAACCAATTCTTTAAAATGTCTTGATGGAGAACTGTTTTGCTAGCAGGTTTTGTTTTTATGCACTGTATTAATATTTTGACATCAGTATATATGTTTCTAAAATACACTGCTCACATTTCTGCAGTCTCTTTTCACTCGTGTGTTGATTATTTTAGATGCTGGAAGCGATGTTGAAGATGGAGCATCCCCTGCTATCGACCCCTACGAACTGTTCGAGCCCGTTGATATCTTGTCAAAGCTTCCCAAAGACTTTTTTGAAAAATGCGAAGCAAAGAAATGGCAGGAGAGGAAGGAGGCCATGGATACACTGGAGCAGCTTGTACAGAACCCAAAGCTCGAGACTGGAGACTATGGTGATGTTGTTAGAGCCTTAAAAAAGGTAAGGGTTTCACACAGGTTTTTAACATGATAATATTTGANGAATTGCGAGAGTAATTTTGACTTTTTTTTTTTACAGATTATATCCAAGGATACTAATGTAGTAGTCGTAGCTGTAGCTGGAAAATGTCTTGCCGGACTAGCGAACGGGTTGAAAAAGCGGTTTCAGCCATATGCAGGCGTTTGTGTTCCGTGCATTTTGGACAAGTTCAGGGAGAAGAAACAGTCTGTAGTCACTGCTCTTAGAGAAGCGATTGATGCNATATATCCTAGTGTAAGTACTTAAATTTTTTTCTTATTTTATTTCTTTTACTTAGTGTTTTGAGCAGTTCCATTAGACTCGGGCAAGTAGTTTGACTGGTTAGGAGATTTTGATAGTTTTAATCAAGAAGAACTATTTTTTCCCCCCCAATTCCTTTTCTCTATTTTTATCCTCTAATTTGGAACATGTATCCCCGATAGTCCAATTTTGATGTTCCTTCGCAAAATCCAGTCGCGCCTTCTTATTCTTTGCACTAATTAGCGGTTTTTTAACACCCGCGCATCCAAAAAGTCCCACTTGAATGAACCGACGAGAAACAGTACTGCGGCTGATATTTGTAAGATTTTCTTTTAATTCACGTGCTATAACTGCAGTGAGTCCACCACTACTCTTCTTTTGATGATTTTATCAACACGATTAGTGGCTTTTCTCGGCTTTCCAGAACTACGTTTGTCTTGTAAGGTATTTGTTGCCTTCCATCGTTTAATTATGTTGTTAACNGTAGTTTTTGCNATCGATAAAACTGCTATTTCGCGTGAAACTTATCCTTCCTCGTGGTATTTCACGAGTTCACGTATTGGTAACATTGTGCGTTTCGGCATGTTGATACGGCAGGACTGATATAGGATCTATTTACTTTCATACCAAACAGTAAATGTAAACAAACTTTAGTAAATCGTTACTTTAAACCCATTCTAGGAAGTTGGCCCGATACTTTTGAACACAAAGAATTACTTTAGTTACAATCAATTGTAATTAGCTGTAAGAAATTGACGAACTATATATTTTTATAGTAAAATAATACACTTGTTTTTCCACATATTTTGTTTTGTGAATTTTCATCATACATCCATTCATTATTAAAAACTGTTTGGCGTGAAACTTTTACATGCAACTGTATATATTGAATATATACCAAAAATGGAAAGTTTTCCAATCCTTTTGCTACTACAAGAAGCAAAATGTCGAAAACCTTTCTCTCGTTTTATATTTTGACATTTATGTTTCAGACTACTCTAGAAGCTATTCAGGAAGACATCGTAGCTGCTTTGGAAAACAAAAATCCTGCCGTAAAAGCCGAAACTGCTTCGTTTCTTGCACGTTGTTTCACAAAATGCACACTCACTATTTTAAATAAGAAACTGTTGAAGGTCTATACTGCAGCTCTGCTGAAAACGCTAAATGAACCAGGTTAGTAAATTAAGTGATGTACGGTGTTGCGCCTTAACCACGTCCTCATTGGTACATGATGACTGTTTTTATTTCTCAGATCCCACTGTACGTGACAACTCGGCCGAAGCCTTGGGTACTGCCATGAAGGTTGTTGGTGAAAAAGTGATGACTCCCTTCTTAACTGATGTTGACAGTATCAAGATGACTAAGGTACAGTAAGCTAGAAGTGTGGAAGGTACTGTTAGTAACTTAACATAGATTANTGAATGATCAAGAGATAGGGAAATTCCACATGAAACTTACCATTGTTTCAGTTTGTGACCATTTTAAATTTTGTTTCACATTATGTTGGATCAAAAAGTGTGAGAATAGGCAGTTGGTGTAGATCACGAAGAAACAAAATTGGTGTGTTGTGTTGTGTTGATAAAACGATTTTGAAATTGCATCCATTATTTAAGTATAACATAACCAAAAGCTGGTTTTGTGAACTGGTATTTTTTATTATTAAATCTTAGTTTCAATTCAATTCAGACCAGTTTCGTTAAATTAAACAAAATTTGAATACTGGGCATATATGAAGTAGCTGATAAAATGTTGCTCAGATGTCATGTGGAATGTATATTTGAACAGATTATGGTTGTTAGAGGTGTAAAGATACGGAGTAGTAGAAATATATCCGTTTTGGGTATATATGCCAATTACTGACATTTTGTGAAAGAACTTTCGGTAATATTTTGAATTATTTTAATCGCTTTTTATTGGAAAGTCTTTAATTCAGATTGATTAAATACAGGTGTGTATGTAGGTTGAACAGAAATGTGTATAACAATGACACTATCACAAGAAAATATGTATCGCCTCCTATCCTTGCATTATGCAAATTATTAGTGCATCCAAGGTTTTGTCATGTTCACAGAATATATGCAAAGTCTCCTACAAAAACGGTGAAAGGGAAGTAAAGTCCAACTTTCTGCTTATACTCGTAAAATTCATTGACTCAATTGCCTTTTTTTTTTTTGTTATGCAAGATTTTGATAACGCGTAAATACATTCAGAACTGTTTTCACATGAGCAACTCTAACCCAGTTCACCCCTTTTGTTTTTTTTAATGGAAAATATTTTCGATGTCAAATAAAATGTAAGTTATTGTAGGCAAACTTTGTTTTATTAACAATATGGTAGACAATTTTTTAAATCATCCTCTATATTAGTTTAGTTTTTAGAATCAGGCTGATGAAGTGCCTACTATGTATTTGTAAAAAGGTTTGTAATTTTATTTCTTCGCCATTAAGAATGTTTAGTAAACTGATATCCTGGTCTAAAAGTCTTTGGTACTTGAGTTTTTGTTTTATTTATCTACCAAAATAAGTAAAGTAAAAGTATTAAAAATGTAATTTTATGTTATAATAAAATTTTTGGCAATTATTTAGGATTAGTTTATTTCCTTCTTGAATTTTTCATGCAGCATTATTTATTACAGCTTAGTTTTTTTTTCTTAATGATTGTCGAAAACTCAAAATTAATCATGATTACAATATTTCCAAATTCATTAAAGAAATAATTTGTTTTAATGTATTCTATTCATATGCANCTATTATTGTACAACTAATTTCGCGTTTGGTAGGTAGAGTAAAACTTTGCTACAGTATAATATTCGTGCCGAAATCTACTCCCACTCGAATAAAAGAGAAGATAATTCAACATTGAAATAGTTCAAACGCTATAATATATGAAAGTTCCTATAACAATAAGGAATTCAATTATTCGTTGCATACTTTTAATTTGATTGAACTCCAGGGCATCTTATACATTACCAACTATTACCAGTTTGATAAACAAGTTCCCTAGCGGGCAGACTTGGTGCTGCATGCTTTAAATGGACAGCCAGAGAGACGTTGTTTCATCACCTTTGTATCTAACACCGTGATGTAATGTTAAGTTTTATCTGCGAGTGGTAACGAACCTTGCAGTAGATTCGGATTACAGTGTTTTTGACATAGCTTATGTTTCTGATTCAGATCAAAGAATGCTGTGAAAAGGCAGTGATAACGGTCAAGATAACCAGTGCTGATCGTCCGAAAACTGCTCCAGCTAAATCGGTTGACGATGCTCCAGCAAGATCGGAAGTGAAAGCAGGATCTGCTGCTCCTAGACCCCCTGTGAAAAGACCTGCCACTACTGGAGGTGCAAAGAAGCCAGCTGCTTCCAAAAAACCAGGAGGTGAGATATTGAAGTAATATTTTCATCGTTGATTAGTACGNACTTTCTAGATAGCATATAACATTGACTTAGTGAACGGGTGGAAAGCAGAAGTTGATGTGCACTGAAGTGGTATGTGTTAAATACGTTAAATGTACTGAGCAGGAAGTGCACCAGTACTCTATACGATTAATAAGATAAGTGATGAAACATTGAGGAAAATGCTTCAAATTGTAGGTTATATGATTTTGAATGCCAGTGAAGGTAAGTCTTATATTTTTCTGGAAGGTCGCTCCAAATTTAATGGCCCACAATTAAAAAAAAGTATGTATTGTATGCGAGTGATAGTTATAAATTTTACAGAAGCATACTTTAGGAACAAAATCCTATTATTTTTTTTTTATTTAATCACCTTCACTTTCCACTGCTTGTCACCACCTTGAAACAAGTGCTTGTATTTGTGTGGTAATACTAGAGATCTGCATTCCTCTCCCACTTTTTGGCTGTTGCCACTAAGGAATCTTCTTCAATTTCCTGTCAAGTACGCCATCGTACAAGTCTCCGCTAATTAGAAAAATCGAGGGAATAATGACCCGAAGCATTCATCTCTCCTTTAAATGACCCATCAGGTGTTGATACAATGTTTTACACCACCTCACCTGTGTCGGAACTATCTGAAGCTCAAGGAAAAGGAAAAAAATTGCCAAAATAATGACTTGGTCCCCATAATCAATTGATGTATCACCAAAAGAAAAATTGCAGTAACAGTTGGACAGGAAGGTCAGAGAAGAAGGCGCAACAGTTTATGAAATTGGCGTGCGTAGTGGGATGACTGCAAGTTGTACAGGAAGAATTAACAGCTGAAACCATGAACAAAGTGTTAGGCAGAATGATAAAGCTATACTCTGCTGTCACCCACTTCAAGGGTGGTCTCGCTGATGAGGGCAAACCATAAGTTTGAACAAGTGGAGTGTTTTTGGTTGTTAACAATGATAATTTTCTATTTGTTACAAGTAGAATTGACACTTATTTTGTGTTTTTAGTGTTTTTTTTTTACCTATGAGCAAGACTTTTGCAGGCTAGAATAGTCCTTTCTTCAGCTTACTAAAATTAGTATGCTAAGAAATCTAGTTACTGCATGTTGCTTATAACAGATGTTGAGGGTAGCAGTCGTGTTTAATGAATGGTTTAATATCNTAAGAAATGCCACTTGCAGGAAGTGAATGAAATAAGAATTAATAGAAGCGGGAATAATACAGCTGTGATCTGCTCTTTGAAGTGTTTTGTAAATATCTTGTAGCTGGTAAGATTTTTAGTTCACCAGCTAAACACTTTTCTCTCAGTATTAATTGTAGAGTTCTTTTCACGTGTCACCATGCACCGACTTTTGATTGCCACTGGTGTGAGTTTGAGCCCTGGGTAAAAGCTGTGGGAAAAAAACCTAGCTATAGAATAATAAAGAACTTAGAATAATAATGTGTCATTTAGTGGATTTTATGTTTGATTTTCTAGGCAAACCGCGGCCTACAAAAGGAGGTGGTGGAGGTGCAGCTTCAGAACCAGAGGAGAAAGATTTAAGTTCTGAAGAAGTGGATGAAAGAGCCTCTGAAATTATCTCNGCAGAAACACTGAGCGGTCTTTGTGATGCCAACTGGAAGGTCAGGTTGGCATCAGCTGAACAGGTCTTGCAGGTACAGCAGCCATGTCCAAATTCATCAGTTTATTTTGTGTTTTGGGAAAGAAGCTTTAGAATCTGTTGTCTTTCCTTAGGTGATTCAAGCAACAGACAAGAACGAATTACAAGTGCAAATTCTGCTACGAACCCTCAACAAGAAACCTGGTTTGAAGGATACTAACTTTCAAGTCCTCAAAGTGCGCTTGGACTGTGTTAAAGCTCTAGCAGAGAAAGGGAAGTTTACAAAGTAAGTGTACAGTTTTTAATTGAACATAAACTTTTTAAAAATTATTTTGGAAACTGGAACAGAATTCCATGTTAATTGGTAAAAAAGACAATCTACCTTGTTCCTTATGGTGTGAAGAATTCACGATATTTCGCCTAGTAACTCCATCTAGGCATCATCAGGTGTTGACATCTTGTTTCTTTACCTTTTATGTATTCAGCATGGCTGTTGTGAAGACAGCCGGCTGAAGAACTGTCATGGTGAATTTCAAAATTAAAACGACACGTCACAAACTTGTTAAAACAATAAGGGGCCCCTTAATACGAAGGAAGCCCGTTGGATTCAACTGTCAGATTGAATTTGTCACGAACCACAGTGAATTCAGCCTGACAGTTGAAGCCAACGTGCTTCCTTCGTATTAAGGGGCCCCTTATTGTTTTGACAAGTTTGTGACGTGTCNTTTTAATTTTGAAATTCACCATGACAGTTCTTCAGCCGGCTGTCTTCACAACAGCCATGCTGAATATGTAAAAGATAAAGAAATAAGATGTCAACACCTGATGATGCCTAGATGGAGTTACTAGGCGAAATATCGTGAATTTTTCACACGATAAGGAACAAGGTAAATTGTCTTTTTTAATCAATAAACATATACACTTGTTTATTAGAAGTGTAAAATGAACTTAATAGTGTTTAAGTTTAATAAGCCCTTTGTTGTTTGCTAAGTTGCGAGAGGCAACTTTATACTTACAGGTTTGATATAAATTACAAAGTAGTCATTTGTTGAATGTATTTATAAAGTTATGTGTGTTGACTGCTATTTCTCCAGTGCTCTGTGAAGTATTAGGCTGATGCACTAAATTCCCACTTACTCTGAACTGACTTACACTTTGCATGGTTTCATGTAGTTGTGCTTTAGATAAAAATCTTAAGTGGATGTGAACGTAGTATNTAAGAAACTTCTCAAATAAGGTNNGTACGTATATACATAAAGTCATTAAATTAACTTGATACATGCAGAGGCCAGTAGTATTTACAGTATACATTAGTGATGGGTCCAAAATAGCGTAGCAGCTTCTCTATAGCTGCTTTCATAGCAGCTATGCTTTTACACTCAAAGAAGCTGCTTCTTAGCTGTTTCATACATGAGACGCCTGAACTTGCATTGATCGACCAAACGAAGTTATTAAACAAATAAAACAATCGCAGATTTCAGTTAGACAATTAAACAAGCATAGTGTTATCGGTTCTCTAAATTATAAAACAAGTAGTAATAGTTAACAACTAAATAACTTATAAATATTTACTTTTCTCACATTAATTCAAACGGTTGTATTGACTCCTCACGTCAAAACGGCAGCCCCCGTGGGTTTTGAATAGTGTCTGCCTCCCAAGAAGAGACAATCACTATTCACTAGATTCAATTAGAAAGACGATTAAAATTTAGAAAAAGCATTATTTAAGTGCTTTACGAGATATAGGGCCTAAAGTTTAATTAATCAAATTACTTCATGCAGAACCAATACAAAATACAGTTCTGTCAGTGATTCACCTGTTTGCCGTTCCATATTACGTATAGCAATGTCGCTTCTGTAGCACTGTAACGGTTTTTAGCAACAAGGCTATGTGAAGCAGCTACGTGAAGCAGCTTCTTTCAAAACGCAGCTACACAAAAAAGCAGCTTTTCCCATCACTAGTATACATATTGAAAGAACAGTGGCTTAGAAGGATTTATACTGTTGTTATCAGTGATAGCCTTGAATAAACACATACGTAAGCAAGTGACTAAAAAGAATTATTTCGTGGCTACGAAATAGAAAAGTAGGTACCAAGAATCTGTTGTATTTTAAAGTCTTGGTTGTAAAAAGCCAAAGAACTCAAAGAATCAATGTGTAAAATAACTTCCATTGTAATTTGAGAAAGGCAGGTACAGTTATTCCCAAAACGTAAAAGAATAAGGTAAGCTTCCTGTTCTACTCCATTTCTAACAAAGTTTAAATAGTGGGCCGACCGCAATAGGGTCCAGTACTCGCACCACAAGTTGTGGGTTCGGTTCCCACACAAGGCTGGGTGAACTGTGAAATTCCTTCATCTTGATGTTTGTGATTGTCAGTTCATCTCTATTAATCAAAATAATAACTGTCTCTGTCATAATGAAATTACCCATCTTTGGTCAGGACTCAGTAGGATGTATAAAAACATGTCATATTTGAATAATGGTCATATTCACTTTTTAGGGTGTAATAATATCTTTGATATTTTGTTTGAAGCTGAAGTAGGAATTCATGTTTCTATATTTAAAATTGTGATAAGGTTTATCTTACAGTACTCTGAAAAAGTTGAAAATGAACATTACATTAGAAAACTGAAAGTTCACTAATTAGAGGAATGGGAAGCTTAGANCCAAAATGGAGGAACCTGTTCACCAGACCTAATGAAAAACAAATAAATATAATGTAGCCTAACTGTCCCCTCCCCTCCTACCCTAATCTGAGTTTGAACCTGAAATAGAACTTGGTCTCATCAGAAATATCACAATCTCAGACATGGCAACACCTAAGTAAAAAGAAGAATGCATAAACTTGGCAACAACTAAAAACAAATGCGCATTAATATATTCAACTTGGCAGTAGAATGAAAAGGAAATCCAGACAGTTAACAGCTTGGAGTGATAAGTTATAAAACATAGAAAAAAGTTTGTGTCAAACAGTGATCCAAACAAGGATTTGAAAGTGTTTTAANGCATTGAAAAAATAGTGAACTATATCAGACTTGTGTTTGTTGTGACAATTTCCAAGTGGAAGGCTATACACATGAGTTGAGGTCTTCAAACAAGATCCTGATGAAGTCTAGAGGACATTTTAGATGAAATATCGATTTTCAACTTTTTCGGAGTATGTTAAGATAGCATCCTTATCATAATTTTATATACAGTTTTTAACAATAGTGATTCTGATTTTTTTATTATCATTTCGTGTTGTGTAACGGGTATGTACTGAAGTATTTAATGTTGTCTGATAAAATTCTAAACATTTTTTACTTTCCGAAACAAACGTGTTCACTTGTCTCTTTTGCATTTTAAAATATTTTAAGTTTTATGTACAAATTCTACAATGTGTACGTAAAATGGTGTTTCTAAGTTTAAGTTGACTTGTCATTTCAGAACAACTGCTTTTCATTGTCTTAACGATCTTACCGAAAAACTCGGAGATCCGAAGAACAGCGGCGGCGTGACTGATTGTTTGACTTCCATAGCAGAAGCCATCCGGTTGGAGTTTGTGGCATGTGAAGTGTTGTCTTATGCATTTGAGAAACAGAAAAGCCCAAAGGTTCAGCAGGAAGCCATGATATGGATGTCAAATGCAATAAAAGAATTTGGATTGTGGTAAGTATAGAATACTAGTTAATTTGAGTGTATATATATATATATAGAAGCAAGTTAGTATGAATTTGGCACAGTCTTCTTTATGCAATAAAGAAAGTGGATTTTCTGTTGAATAGAAGTTCGAGTCACCCTGCCATCTGCGGGATTTCTATAAACCTCATTTGCTATTAAAGAAAGACTGTCTCTCAGGAAAGCATTTGGAGCTGCCATCTGTTGGCAAAAATCATAACTATTTGAAAAAAAAAATAAAGTAAATAAAGACCACGGAACACTTCCGAGAGTGTAGGCCAATGGGTTAAAAGACAACAGAAGCAGGCCTAGGAGTTAGTCACTTTTCTCACTTATAGTCACTTTTTTCCAGATTAGTCATTATAAGTCACTTTTTTCGAGAACTTGTCACTTAAGTCACTATTTTTTGTAGAATGGTGTAGCTTCTTTGGTTTCCTGCCTGAAGTCAATGTTCACCAAATACATTTAGGTATATAGCTGCATATATATGTACATATGTTTGTGTGCAAGTGTCTTGATATTAACTAATATAAAAGTTACTAATACTAGCGCAGTAACAGTTGCATGTGGTTATTTTCATTTTCCTATGATGAACCATTAAGGGCCAGTGATAGCTGGAGGTCAAAAAT
>KZ873592.1:25398-41775 GCA_003456935.1 Machilis hrabei
GGTTAGTCCTTATTTTAAATTTTGCTACATGGATTCACGTGAAATGCGTAAAGGTACGTAAATTTAATTATTTTTACCGGAATCGGNGACCTCGATAACCCCCATGTACACATTTTCAGCACCTCATTGCTACGGGAATTTATTGTTTTTAATATTGCTACGTGGATTTACATGAAGGGCGTACAGATACGTAAATGTCACTATTTTTACTGGACTCAGCAACCTCGTTAACCCCAGAGTACAAACTTTCTGATTTTCATTATTCCAAGGGTAAGTCCTTGCTAAATGGATTCACATGAAAGACGTAAAGGTACGTAAATTTCACTATTTTTCCCGGACTTACCGACCCCGAAAACCTCAGAGTACACATTTTGAACTCGCAAATCTCCCGGGAAGTCCTTGAACTAAACATGACACACAGACGGACGGACGGACGGACGGACGGACGGACATATGTACACTAGTGATTATATATATCGATACCTCCTCAAGTATTTGGGGTTCGAACCTTCTGACCTTTATTTAAGCCTTACTTCTTTAGGTGTGATGTATCACACCATTGACTGATCGTCAGTATCCCTTATTTAAAGAAATAGTCGTCACCTTTTGTTTGTTCGGTCGGTAATTTGCAATAGTTGCTAGAGTACAAACTATCGTATCGAATTTGACCATATCGATAACTTTTGGACTGTAACTCACCACTACGGTGAGCGGTTTTTACCTTNTCCGCTTTACATTGTTGCTTTTTTGATGTAAAAACGAATTGGTTTTCGATTTTTGAAATGGATTGAGCTTATTCACTCCGTAACTGGACCACTCTGCTTACCGTTCCGGAACGGTTGATATAAAGTTTAGCTTCCAACTACTCCACTCCGGAACGGTGTAATAAACTCTAATTACTCCTACTCCGGAAAAGTTCTGGAGTAGTTGCACAGCAACTGATCCACTCCGGAGTGCAACGAATGAACGGTACACTTAAACCCTACCGTTCCGACACCCTGGTTTAAATAGGCTACCTTGCGAAACTGAAAAATGTAGAGAAGTTAAATAAAAATAACCTCGTAGCCTTAGACAATTTTTATACANCCATCAGTAGCGCATAGTACCTAAACCCCTTTCTTCCGCAAATCGATGGANACGCCAATTAACTTCCGAAATCTATTGATCACCAATAACCGTAACTCAAGAATACATTAGAATTCTTTGGAGTCATACTATAGTTCTCTAGAAACGTGAACAGAAGTAAAGTCAATCCTTAGAACCATAACACATGTCGCTGGTAGCAAGACAAGTTTTACTGTTAAAAATCCATCAGAAAATGTGGCAGTATATTTTCGTTCATATAATTTACAAAACCATGAAAAAAATAATAACACTTTTCTCTAGTCTTTACAAAACTTATATNTTGAACTTAAAGTCACGTTCGTCTTTACAAACTTGAGTAACATACAGTAGTTTGGAAAAAAACTACGTTTACCAATAAGGATGAATACAAGAAGTTAACCACTTAATTCTAACGAGTCATTTCTTTCTTTCAAAAGCTGAAGATCAAGCAACTGTCATTAATATATAGAATAATTTATTTATGTGAAATAATGCACTACTTCTTTAGATTGAATTCCAAACCAACTTTTCAATTATGTTTAATGTACAACTGTTCTTAAAACAAATTCACTTATACCAATTGCATGAATAGAACAGTCATTGCCAATGGCACACATATCAGGATAAATCTGCCCAATCGTCTTACTAGTAACATAAAGTTCAAAATAACACAAGGCAGGTTGACCTCNACATAGGCCAATTACTTCTCATCCATCAACTCACTTGTCTTAAGTTTTAATAGCATTAATGTAGCTGCCTAAGGGTCTGCTACTGATGCTACGAGTAAACAAACGATCCCTTAAGCATTAAAAAATTTGGATCTAACACCGTGTNACCCAAGATCAAGTGGATCCTTGAACTCACTTGCACTATCGTTAAATACTCATCACTAGTAATTTACATCTCTTGGCTCACTATTAGTATTGATGACACACAGGATCAATTAACTGCAGTAATGCAGCAAAGAAATCTTTTAAAGCTTCAAAACCATTTCAAAAACCAAAACATGACCTTGACAACAGACATACTGTATGTTTAAAATACTGTCCCAAAATACTCGCTCCTCTGGATCATTTCGATAATGAAAATAATACTAAAATATGCAGAACAGTACTTTTCTTTGATGATTTATTTTCGCGTACAGTGATTTGATGATTGGTTAACGTTTCAAGGCCCGATACAATTTTATATTTTTCATTGTATTCGTAAAATACGTGTAATTTAAAAATTATAACTCACAAAAACACAAAAATGTGTCTATTCGACAAATATTCTGAAATCAATCCCTGAACTTTACAAATTGAAAATAANTCAAGTAAAACTGTCTTTACACATTTAAATTGTATCTTACATTAAGATTTTTAGACTCAAAATGGTGTTTAACTCATTATTTTCTGGAAACATAATGTAATATTAAATCACACGAGTTTTCCCTTTGCTATTTTGTTTTATGAATACATATTTAATGATATCATATCTTAATCTTTACAGAATTAAAAATGCCGACACGTGTTCCTTTGGGCTCAACGGAAAATCAGGTAGTAACGTTATCAGGTAAGTATCAGCTGTTAGTATTAGTAACCTATAGTCGTTAAAATAAACTCTTAATACATGCTTAAGTACTTCGGTGTTTAGAAAATTGATTTTGTATGGGTTCAGTATAAAGTGCCCAGGGCCTAATCAATATTCTTAAGTTGACATGATGAAAACATTACGAATTATAAGTCTAAAAATTTCTGCCCAAAATAATACAAAAATGTTTATACTTTTAAGATTGCCGTGGTATGTTTTCATTTAAAGTGNTAATATGATGGATCGATAATCGTATATAACATAAGGTTTTAAAATAACATGTTGTTGTACAATGAAATTAAGGAGTTAGGAATAAACTGCTAAGTTTACAATGTCAACTTTAAAATTTACAGTTAAGATGTTTACATGTAGTTTGAGAAAAATGTGTTGTGTGTTGGGAATTGAACTTGAAAGCGAAAATATAGTTTAGCCTCCTCTAACGAAAATAATGTTTTGAGCCAAATAAAACCTGAAATTAAATTTCATGAAATTCTCGCTACACTGGAAGGCCACAATAGCACATATCTTTATAGAAAACTGTTTAGTATGATCATTTTCAATTTAACAGTGTATGTAAATACTGTTATTTATATATTTGACTGGTTACTAGTTAAAAAGTTAAATAAACTAGGTTATTCTCCTATACGCAAGTGTATAAGCAATGTGATTACAATCTATTTTTCAACTGGATGCAGTTTTAATACAATATTACAGCATACTTAAAAAAAAACATAAACTATTTTATTAATAACTGTTTTAAAATGTTTATGCTTTTATATCAAAAATACATATTTCACCCACAATTACTCTTTGTTTCACAGTGTCATTGGAAGGACAATTTTTACATCTTAGAAACAGAATAAAAATTGTATTATACTGTAAAAAGTATACTGTATCACCGGCCTTAACGAGTACTTAAGTATAAACTGTGTTGGAGAAAAGATTCGTTTGCTGAACCAAATATTTATACTTATGTATATATATATATAAGAAATAAAATCTGTGTTCCCTTTAGTACATATTACATAGAAGTTTTAAGTTTTGTGTGAAAATAATATGTAGCTACAAAATAAATATTCAAACTAAAGTATTGTCTAAACGGTTTTGGAAATTTAAACATTATAAATGCTTATTATTTCCAAAACGTGTATTGTGGCGGAAAGATAAAGATTTACAGTGATGTTACTAATTTATTTTGTGGAATATACAATGCAGTTTTTAAGATTGAATAATAACATTTTATTTCTGAGAAAAATTGTAGCCCAAAGTATTTACGGGACCGTTTTAACGCGAAAAATTTGTTAATTACGTCAGTGCATTTTTACGGAACATATACGCACGTATACTTGTGTCAATAAATATTTCACTTTCTAAAAACCAGCTATGAAGAGCTAAAACAATAGGATTGATTTTTTTTATTTAATACAAGATTACTAGGATAATTCAATACAATCTGGATAAATTAGTACAGGTATACGGTAAACATTTAAGTATCACAACCGCTGATATTTAGTAACAATTAAATATATCTTATTAGTTTTTCGTTCTCAATTTAGGAAATAATAAAATTCATTGACGAATTATTACTTATCTTAAAAAACAAACATATATGTTTCTCTATGTTGAAATAAATACTTAATAGCTGGTACGCTTACTGTATATTTATGTGTTACATTTTCAGATATCTAATCGTTTAGTTATTTTCTACAAAGATGTACTTTGGATCTTCTGTCCATTATGTAAATAACACAGCAGTTACTGCAGCCCAGGTTGTAATAAACATCCGCTTACCTGTGTGAGATTATTTTAGTTAAGAGAGATTTAAAAACGGTTAAATCTAGTAAGCAACGGCGTAGATATTTTGTGAACAACGCGAGTCATGATATTAAGTTATGCATTTCGATAAAAGATGATGAACATATATTTCCAAAATGAAATTACGCAAATTGAATATTTGTTTTACTATCTTAGTGAGAAATAGCGTAAACACGAAACGGTTAAATAAATTATGACGGTTTATGAATGAATAAATAACTAAAATTCTCAACATATTTTAAAATGCTCGTATTCTGTTATACTAGACGATAGAGCTACTGCAAAATTGAGAGATATGACGTTGAATTCGTAAGTCTAGTGATAGAGTTTGTTGGAAAATCATGTAGGCGAGCGAGTGTAACAATATCCAAGTTCTTGTTTAGAATCAAAAATTTTATTTATTTAATTACTTTTGGAATATGTACCCTTGTACAGTTCACTCTTATTATAAGTTGTTACATTTTTGTCCTATAACCTGCTAAATGGTTTTACTGTCTTTATCTAGGGTATGACATATCAAGTACAAAAGGAAATAGACATCGTGAGTCAACATGGACAACATATGGTATGTGATATATTAAGTAAAAATTCATATTTAATAATTCTTAAAAATTGAAATTTCGTACATTAAGTTTTTAGCTAGTTTATACGATAAATATTGATCTGAGCTTGATTTTTCACAACTGTAACATTTTTGTGTTGTGTTTTCATGTTTGGTCATGTAGTTAAAGAGCTATATAAAACTATATGTACAAGCTCATATTTAGTTATGAGATATATAAGTTATTTTAAAACATTTATTCTTTAATTATACAATAATATGTGTTTTGCCTCTCAAATGTAAGTAAAAAGGGAATAAGATTGCCAATTTCACTATTTAAGCTGAGTTTTGGATGACAACGATTGAGAACCATTAATAGTTTAAAATTGTTAGTAACATCAGAAAAGCAAGTAAAGGTTATAGCTAGTAAAGTATTTTTTTAATTACCCTTTCATTCAAGTGATCAAAATTTTCTATGGACATCGATGCTAATGAAGAAAACTGTGGCTACATTTTATGAATCCATAGCATGTATATACAGGGAGATTCAAAAGGTTACTCCAAAATTGTAATGGCTAATAGGTGAGCCCATTCTGATTCGAAATAATATAGGAACATGTGGTCTGCGGGGTACCGTTTCCGAGTTTAAAACCGTTTAGTTAGCCAATGAGTCGAGAGCGCTCTTCAACGGAAGGTTTAATTTGTCCTGTGCTCGCGCCTCTTTGCCTACACTAAACGGCTTTAAACTCAGAAACGGTACCCCACAGACCCCATGTTCATATATTATTTCGACTCAGAATGGGCTCATGTTCATATATTATTTCGACTCAGAATGGGCTCACCTATTAGCCATTAAAATTTTGGAGTAACCTTTTGAACCACCCTGTGTATTGGTTTTTTGTTGAATAAATTAACCTCTAACAGTTAAATAACAAAGGTATTAGTCAAAACTTGAACTAATATTTATTGAAAACATGTTTTCAATTGATTAGTAAAATCAACGTTAACGTAAAAAAACAAAATGCCAACACTTGTACACCTATCCTCTGTATCACTAAAATTAAAGGTAGTTTTAAATGTTGTTTATCTTAAGATGGATACACCTTACTTTAATAGTTTAGCTAATATATTCGTAAATTATTATGTTCAGTTTGAAGTCTTAGTCGTAAAGAATTTAAAGAATTTCACGTTGAAAGTAAATTTCAATAGGTTCTAAACTCTTTGACCGATCTGTTTAAAACGTCTAGGGATTTTTTTTTCGTAGAGGATAGTTAATGTAACATTTTTCTCTTACGTGGGCGAAATGTTTGACACCATTTATTCGCGATAATAAATTCTAGTAAAATACATTACAACATGAAGTTCTCTAACAATTTCCATCAAACCCTGGGAGGCAGGGGTTTTGATTTTAATCCTCATAGGTATTCTTTGACAAAGTTTTCAATAAGACTGGTTTGGGAATAATTATTTAGCACCACCTGAAGTTCAATGNATGAAATTCCATCTAATATCTAGCCTTTTAAAGAATACCTTTCAAAATCGAGGATTTAATTTTAATATTTTAAAGTATCTTTTCATGAATTTGTAATATTCCTGAATATATCTGAACCTAAAGCATGTCTAACAAGCTAGTTTTACATTTTTATAAAGGCGGTAATATATATATATATATATTTTTGAGCTTATAAGAACAAATTTTGAGAGTCAATTTTTGCTTGTAACGCTTTATTAAGAAAGAATGTAAATGCTATCAATATATATATATAATTGCTCCAATATGAATATGAAAAGCTGGTTAGTTTGAGAAACTCAGATCAAAAAGAAGGTTTTCGAAGATCTTTTTAAATTAATATGGAACACATATTCTATACTTGTATTAACTGGTCAGATCCTCAAGCTTAGTGAGTTAGCCTACTGTACGTGTTAGACTGGATTTATTCGTTTTGTATACGTGTGACAAAACCTATTTCAAACNATTCCAAAATTCATGATACCACGAAACAAATNTGCACAGCGGAGCAAGCCATATTCTCTTGTACCTAGTTTAGAAAATGCATGAGTGGAAGCAAATAAAATGTTTATTGGAGTTCATATGTGTGCACGTAAAACTTATTTACGCTGCGGTTTCAAAAGCCGTTGTTTTTATTTGAATTTGAACTTACTAAAGAACTATGTAGTATCTGAAAATTGAGCAATTAAAACGTTTTTGCAATAATAACATTTTAATAACCTGTTCAAGAAATTGGTAAATGCACTATTTATAATATAGTAAATGTCTTGATACATCGATGTATAGTCATACATAATTATTTCGTGCATTGTGTGATCCCCAAGGTACTTTACAAATTGTATCTGAACTTTTTTAATTTAATTGTCTATGGTATGTTCAAGTTGTAATAATACGGTATACGTTTAACACCGTGAACTGATAGCTTAACTCAGAAGTTTATATAATTATGGATGGATGGATATTTGGTTTTCCGGCGCGTCAACACAATTTGGTTATTTGCGCCGAATTAATTATACTTATTTAAGCCACGAATAAGTGAAATAGCCACTTCATTGAAAAAACTTTCTGGAAAGTATTAGTGTTCTGCAATAATTCAATCCAGTTTCTTCTTTATCTCAATAAACTCCATATTTACGTAAATTGCAATCTGTGAATACAAGTTTCATTTTTTTGTAGATATACGAGAATTTATCAGGTAANAATCTTATTTGCTGATTAATTTCAGAACACTACATTAAATCACACTTACAAAAATTCGAGGTTCACGTTCATACATCCAAATAAAATTGTAATTAACGGATATGTCATAATTTACAAACTTATATGAAATTAATTATAACCAGGAGACAAAAACACAATATTTCGTCACCTATTAGCATGATATTATTCGATAAACTCTAATGCCACCATTTGAAATTTAAAGCAAACACACTATTAGAATGGCAGGAACAGCTTATATTGGCATAGAAAGAAGAGGAAACTGAAAGGGCAAACAGTTTCTTGGAGAATTCGTTTCGAAGAAAAGAGTTTTGAGAAGGACTAGAATGGGCCCGTGAAACGACGCGTTTTGGAGAAGCAATCCATCATGGCTGGAGAGAGGCGAGGAGTGAGAGAGAGAAAGAGGAGTGGTNAGAAAGGGGTCAGNCAGAAGAGGCCAAAGGATATGTGTGTGGAACTCATCGCCTCACCTCATTCTTCTTTCAGTTTTGTTATCGTCCTTTTTCTATTTTGCAATAACAACGGCAAAATACCCTCATGAAGGAAAAAATAAAATGAAAACAAGAATTGATTTAAAATGAAAATTGAAAGTAAACGTCACTCAAAGGAAGAGCCCACATCACATAAAATATACTATTCACATGCAAACAATATTTTATTTACTTACAAGTGAGGAAACTGATGTGTAAACAACCCATATTCTCTATCCTTTCATTTTCATTAATTTTAATTGTTTGTGTTTCATTAATAAAACAGTTTATTTGGTAACATACTATATTTATCGAGTGATATGTATATAAATGCACAGTAAGAGACAAAGTAGAACAACTTAAAATGAAGTTGGTAGACGAGAAAGTCCATGTTTTTAACGGCATAGGTTATTATTATTAATATTACCATAATATACCAAGTANATCTGAAATAATAATATCATGTAAGGTCTACATACACACAAAACAGAGACTAATACTAAGTACGTTATAATGAACTCACACTGTAAACCTCTCAATATTTAACTCAGTGGCGACTAATTTACACGTTTTACGTGAGACTTCGTCAGTAATAATTAAACATCACATATTTCACAGTTGCATAATTTCAGGACATTTTATTCACATAAAAATAAAATATGCACTGTATGTGTTTGAAAAACGTAAATTTACACAAATATAAGTACCCGTCTTTAAAACTTTACGGAAAAATTCACTTATTTAATATCAATGTCTTTAAAAAGGTAGATAAGTAGAATCATAATGAGTGTTAAGAGCAAATCCAGTGCACATTTCATCAGATNTTTTTTTACCAATTGATCGGTATGAATGGGCCTGAACTAATTATTGTGTTTACTTTCTTCCAACTTCTGATAATAACTTTCATTACTAGTGCTGAAAAATGCACACCAGAAGCAGTCAAACTAGGGAACATTAATTACAGAAGCAAATGCATTTGTTTCAAACATCAATTAAAGTAAACCCTCATTCTAGAAAACACTTANTGTTTCAGTATAAAAACTCAGTCAAAATTTAGAGCAACTGAAACGTCTGAAGTGTTAATTCATATCAAAGTGAATAACAGTTACAGTAAGAGTAGCATATACTAGTAGTAAAAATAATAATTATATTATTGTTGATGTTGAGAAACATTCAAAGCAATTACTATTAATAACCAGGTATTAGAGTGTGCAATGGATTACATGTATGGCCCAGAATTTAAATCCTATCAANGTTTAGGTCTTTATCAATTCAGCTAAATAATTTCATAATTATAATGTATGGGTCATAACTGGTTTATATTGTACAATATCCATTAAACATACTAATTAGTGTNATTTGTTACTTTCAAGAGCATTAGNTAATACTCTTTACACATATAATAATTACTTTAACATAAATCACTAAACCAACGTTGTGAACTTTGAAAATTCACGTTACTTTAGGATCTAACGTATTATGTACTTTAAAATGTATAAAATTTACGATATTAGAATAACACGGCCAATAAAATGATGTGTAACATTCTGCATCGCGCTCTTTAGTAAATATTTCGTGTTACGTTGCTCTGTGGCCCAACTACCTGGCTGCGATATACGAATTTTACCAGTAATTTTGTTAACTATGCATACATAATAGTACAATCCCTTGTTACATCCGTTTGAAGGGAACTCANTACAACTCTGTATTATAAAATGCGTCACTAAGTAAGTGAGTTGGTTATACATTTGTTTTTTAATGTCTTGCCATAAGTTATTTTACTTATTTTCTCATTGTTAGAAGTATGGAAGCAATGACATGATTTCTCTAAACTGACTACTCACTGTCCACTACACCAAATTTGTAGAACAAGAAACGCACTTTGCAGTAGTTGTATATATAAGGTAAAATGTAGGAAGCTATACTCCGTTTCACCATTTGCTTAGCCTGTAGACTCTTATGTCCCCATGCTAAAGGCATAGGGATCTGTTGCCATTTCATGGTGTGCAAATGTAAGTAACGGGAAATAAGTTTGAAACAAATATATATGTTCATCAAAACTCAACATAGAATCTGTATATAACATTCATTAACAGCTGTTACTTTAAATTGTGGTAAAAAAATAAACACATTATTTGGAATAACTGTGCAATTTGTTACAATATCACATTACAACACTAAAAATTGCCATTAAGAAAAGATATGTGTACTTGAACAAATTTAATGTGATCTACTCTGTTGGCAAATCAATTATGTGCAAATACAATCGAGAAAATATGTTCCGTTAACTTTGTATTTACGAAAAAGATATCATACATTTTTTTTAAGTGTATTGAAAAATGTCACGTCGGAACAACTTGCATTCTATTAAGTCAGGTTTAAACTTATAGCAAGAAAGTGGTTCGTCAAAGTCTAAAATTAATTTTGGTATCAAGTATGTACTAATAACTCCATCTGTTTCGTTTATTTTGAGATTTAAAAGAGTATGCCCAACAGCTTACGTAATGCGCGGGCTCTTCACCATGCAGCGACTACACTACAATGTGCAGCATGCAGGTCATACAGNTCATTTTTCTATTTTTCTATCTTTTCCTGGAACAAAACTAATGGCAAAGTAAAGAGGGAAAGTGAGTACGACATACTTATATCTGCTAAAAATACATTTCCGATTGATAAGCTTCAATTTTTCTGTGTTAATGTTTGAAGTTCTTGAAGAGTGAATAGTGTGGAAACGTACTTGGTATTGTTAATAACCGATATTGAATAGTGATATTTAATTTGCTTTTAGCTAAGTCTGAATAACAATGTTGTCGTAATTACTTATTATTTTTCAATTTACTTTGGAGTGGGTGATCAATCCGGAAACGTAAATCTGAACTCAGCCCACAAATTTCACGCAAAGAACGTGACATTATTTTAAACGTTTTTAATTATTTTCATACAAGTTTCATTTTTTCTCAGGCAGAATACGAAGGGAGGCAAAAAGTGGTGTTTTAGTAATACCATTAAAGGAAAAACCGAGAAAACAGGAAAAAGAGAATTCCCATTTATTGAAATACGACAGCTTTGTTAAAGCTTGCATCCGAAATGAAGTGCATTTTTTTTACAGAATAGGCCACCTACATTGAATTTAATATTACAAGCAGGAAATAGTGTTCTCGAATAGCCTGTCGTATTTCATGTCTCTATCGCAGCCCGAGAAACACTGAAGCTTGTATTAAAATAATTAAAAACGTTCAAAATAAATTCACGTTCTTTGCTGCGATATTTGTTGGCTGGGTTCAGATTTACGTTTCCGGATTCATCACCGACTACAAAATAAATTTGAAAATACTAAGTAATTACAACAAAATTTTTATTCAGACTTAGCTAAAACAACTTAATAATCACTATTCAATATCGCTTATGAACAACACCAAGTACGTTTCCACACAATCACTCTTCAAGAACTTGAAACATTAACTAAGAACAAATTAAGCTTTTCAATCGGACATCTATTCTTAGCAGATATAAGTCAGCCATAATCACTATCCCTCTTTACTTTGTCATTAGCTTTGTTCCAGGATAAGATACCAAAATAGAAAAATGTGATGTATGACCTGCATGCTGCACATTGTAGAATAGTCGCTGCCTGGTAAAGAGCCTGCGCATTACGGAAGCAGTCGGGCATACTTTTTCAAATCTCAAAATAAACGAAACAGATGGAGTTATTGGTATATACTTGCCAGAAAAATTAATTTTAGACTTTGACGAACAACTTCCGCGCTGTGACTTTTAACCCGACCTCATAAAACGCAAGTTGGTCCGACGTGACATTTTTTAATTCACTTAATAAAATGTAAGACATTTTTTGTTTGTAAATAATTTTTTAAAAAGTATATGGAACACATACATATGTGTACAGAATTGTTTTGCCAACATAGTAGATCACCTTTAATTTTTGCAAGTAAACATATATTTTCTTAATGACAATTTTATAGTGGTGGATTTCAAAATTTTATCGAACTTCACAGCTATTCCAAATAACGTGTTTAATTTTGTCTGCTGTTAATGAATGCCAGATTCAGATTCTACGTTGAGTTTTGATTACATTTTTTTTTTCGACTTATTTCCCGTCACTTACATTTGCACACCATAAATGGTAACAGCATCTCAAGCCTTTAGCATGGGGCCATAGGAGCCTGCAATCTCAGCAAATGGTGAAACGGACTACAGGCAATGTACCAAATTAAATCATAAACAAAAATGTTATTTTTGAATTTAAGTAAATAAGATGAAAACCATCTCATTTAGGTTACGTGATACAAACATTTCAACTAAACCATAAATTCTATTTTCAAAATTAAAAATAACAAATTGGATATGCACATGTTTCACTAAGTCAGCAAAATTAATTAACTTATTGTTAAAAAAAGGGGTATATAAACATCCTATTCTAATAAGTTACGGAAAACATGAAATTAATTATAACAGTAATAACAAATACATGTCCGTAAAAGCAGTTTTCTAAAAGGATTAAAAAAATTAAGACATTTAAAACAAAATTGAAGATGATGTTAATAATTTATACTGAAATTATGTCAAGGAACAAATGCAACATTAAAGAGGCTTAAGAAATAGAACACGTTGTATTGTTAAGCAATATAAGCATAAAGGTAGACATCACAGTAATTTAATTCACCTTAGCAATTAGCTGTNTAATGTAACCGAATAGTATTATTCAGTTAAACACAATTAAACTGTGTGTCTGGATGTTGCCAAATAATTTGAATTAGAAAAAAAATCCTTAAGGGCCACAACGTGTGTTTGAAAATAACCATTATTTTAGCTCCCAGTGAGAGTTCATTCTCAGAGGAAATACATTTGTTTTCNGAACATTGGATTAATCTACGAGTTTCTCGTGTGTTCAAATTGCAAATNATATTTGAACGCATTCTGTTATTATTAAAGGAAATTTCAATATCAGAAACAGTACAGAAATGTATTATATGGTCCAAGTTAATTGTGAAATATGACAAAACATACGATTAGCAAATATTGAATTTATATTTCATAAAAACACTTACAAATATAAAAGCTGTTTAATTCAGAATTGCAATAATAAATTAAACGTTTGAAATGCAGCTACGCTCTGCAGTGTGATAAACGATCAAGCGATCAGAAGTTGCTAAAATTGGACTAAAAGTTCAGGCCCCTTATGGTTTCGTTTCCACAAAGTTTTCCTTGAATCCAGTGCCCATTTATCATTTAATTCTTTTTACACAGCCCGCAGCTTTAGACATTAATCCTCCCTGTACTCTAGAGCACGGACCAGCTACTTCGCTAAAGGCTTCTGAAAATACTTTTGCTCATTTGTCGTTAATAAGTAGATTATTATCAGGGAACTAATCTACAACAAGCGAAAATGCATAATGTCATAATGTATCCTTTAAATAATTAATTTAACTGTTCAAAGTGCCATGCATATGGTATGATGAACGAAANTTGGTGGTGCAACGGAAACGAGCTAGTATTTAAATGATACCACAGCAAAATAAATAATAAAAAATTCAACAACTGCATAACAAACTGTATAACTTTGTAGGCCTAAGTATGTTTANTTTCATTCCTAATATAATTTTTTTATAAGTAACGAAAGTATTTCTAAATTAATTATAAATATTTATAATAATGGGTTTACGTTTTCTAACACACACTCCTCCTTTATCACGACAATTTGAATTCCTAATAAAAGCCTGGTGAACCTAACATTATCTGAATATGTTTATGTTAAATTAAATACATGAGTATTCTTTACACTGTAGTATTTCTGTAACGCAACATATATTGATTTTGTTACTACTTCTATGTGTCGGAATAAAATTAATATTAAGGACGGTTTTTATTTATTTATTGGAATATTTTAAATGTGACTGAAAAAAATACAATATTAAAATTAAAACTTAATGACTTTATACTTTGACAAAAAATGTCAAAGCAGACTTTTTTTGTTTTCATTNTTAATATGTGCACCATTTTAATATTTTAAGACATGATTTAAAGTAAGAAATAGTAACGTCATGAAAAATCAAGTGGTTTCTTAACGAGTGGTCTTACGGAGACATTCTTAATGAATAAATACTGTATCCTAGTAAATTAGGAAATTTTCGTTTCCTGTTACATATTTCCTTATACAGACCACAATACGCAAGATTTGAACAACTATTCGTTCAATTTCACTTTTGACAGATTTGAAATAGCATAATTTTCTTTAAGGAGCATTACATGTATCACACAGTATATATAGGAAAAGACAAAATATAATTGGCCTAACGTCTAGAGATCATCTAGAATTAACACGTGTATGGGAGGATGACAATACTATTTAGTGTCATTAGCATCCGATGACCATCATTTCATGTTCTACAGTAAACACATATATTGCTGGGTTTGAACTGGAGTAACATAAGTAATAAACAGAAATTCACAGAAAGAAGAACTAATAACTACAGAACATTAAATATTTCCATTATATGTCAACCACCATTGTTATGAACCGGAACATAAGATAATAATAGACTATTGTGCAAAACATTTAAGTACACGAACATATGTTTAAAAAATGTGCCCAAAGTTTTACACGGGATGGATGAAAGTGTAGTTGGCGCTAAAAGCAGATTATTTTAAAAAAATGTCACTTTTTATTAATTTAGTTGTTGATAAATTGATGACCCTATTTCTACTTCTTTAATGCTAAACAATAAAACAGTATCTCCATAATCTTTAAATGTTTGTTTAACTTGGCATCTACATAAATATTANATTACGTTGATGTCGAAATGTTGTGTGCATATAACGCCAAATTTGTGAGCCATTTTAAAAGTTCGGAGCCTGAAAATTAAAAACTGACTTTTTCTTTCTGGAATAATTTATTTGTTTTAAATATAATCACCCTGTACTTCAATACACTTGGTTTATTCAGCAATTCTCCAGTGCTTTTATCCCATTGTGGAAGTTNATTCCTCGTTNAGGTCTTCAAATTGAACATTTACTGCCTCTTTCAGCTCATCATATGAGGAAAATGTCTTTTTTAGGTTAGGGAAGGAATAGATGGAAGTTAGATGGAGCTAAATCAGGCGAANAAGGTTGATAGGGCAACATATNATACTTCAACTAAGCAGTTTTGCCATAGGAGCAACACTTGGGTGAGGTCGTGCATTTTCTTGATGGAATACTATTTATCTTTGATAAACCCAGTCTTATTTCATGATTTTTTTCATTTAATCTGTCCAAAGGGTAGCGTAGGACTGTCAATTCAGACGCCATTTCCAAAAGGCTCCTTGTCCACCAATATTAAATGTTCAGGTTTTGGCACCACTGTGTTGCAGTACTTCTCNTTTTTCAGAAGNTGTTCGGTTTATACGACCAAAATTGCTCCTATCCANTGAAAAACACATTTAAAATNTAGAATATATGGGCGTACAATTCAATATGAANATAGTTTTTTTTTATTTCCAAACAATTTGATGGTTTGGACATGGAGACTTTTGGAAATGGACACCTCAATTTATCGTTTCACCGTTATAAAGAAATTCTATTTACATATTCCCTTAGCACCACAGAATATCAAAGCCATACACTTTTCTGCAGATAAAGTTGACTTTGCCTCTTTTGTAGGTGGACAACCACACTGCAGCCATGGTTTTGACTTTGGTTTTGTTTCTGGAATGTAGTGATAGACCCAAGTTTCATTAGTCGTTACAAATCTGTGGATGAAATCTTCCGAATTCTTTTTAAAACCATCCAAACATTCCTGAGAATTCTTCATTCTAATGTATATTTGATCAGTTGATATCTAACGCGGCACCCATCTTGCAGACAACTTTCTCATACCTAACTCCTTCAAAAGAATATTATATACCCTTTCAGCTGAATTGCCCACAGCCTTAGCAGCTTCACACACCTTCAATTAGGCGATCCTNTAAAACAATAGCATGCGCCTTATTGTGATTTCTGGCACAGTAGCACTTTTCGGGCGCCCAGTACGGGGATTATCTTCAAAGCTTGTACGAACGCGTTTAAATTCAGCAGCCCATTTTCTTACTATAGTAAATGAAGGTGCAAAATCGCCCAATACATCTTTCATCTCATGAAAAATATATGTTGTC
>KZ873595.1:7082-20410 GCA_003456935.1 Machilis hrabei
TGGCGATTAACCACTGAAAACTTTGCATTGTCAGTGATTAACAACCTAGTTAATTTGCACCATTCGTATTGGGTCATCACTACCTCCCGCTTCGCGTTACGCAGTTTGGCTTTTCGTGCTGTCACTTTACGTTATGGGCATAAAACATCATAACCCTTATGTGGTACAATGTAATAACATTTGTGGTGCACCCAATGTGTTTCGATGGGTTAATTTGTGTCCACAGAATATACTGAACCCCTATTTGATATCGACAACTCCATTAACNAATCGTAACCAAACAAGATTTAAAACAAAACTAACCTACTCTACGTTTATACGCGGCGCTCTGAAAATATTGTAATTAATACAATAATACATAATAGGCTTTTTAATACTCTATTTCTATAGTCCTAGAGCTCGTATCTGCTTGATCCAGCATTTATGTGGCAAGTCTTTAATGTTCTGTTTCTTTTCCCGATAATCTATTTCCACGCGTTCAGCTATTTACATCAAGATGACGTCGTTTGGAATGCAACCGACGTTATCAACTTCGTCAACTGAATTAAAATCTTTTATGGACTCAAAGTATCAATTATCTCCCCAGTTACCATTTAGTATTTGCTGCGAACTCTGACGATTGCTATTTACGGTATAATATGTCAGTTACGTGCAGTTTATTATCACGATGTGAATCTGCTCTGTTTCCTCAAGTCTATACGTAAATCATATTGCCTGGACATTCCCTTTGCATAGGAGTCTGGTCATTAATAGCACGACTGTATCGGTCAATCACTAAGTACAGTATTTCCAATTTTCACTTACCGTNGGCTGCATTCATGTGCTTACCTTGGCTGAATTAGATNCTTCGAATCATTTCATTATATCTGCATTTATGCAATATTTCGCTAATGGCAGTTTATAAAGTCGTCGTTTTATCATCACTTTTCTCAAAAACTTATGTTGCTAGGAGCTATCGTCCTTTTTTCTTGCTCGCACCGTGGCGAGAACGTTAATTAAAGTCTTGGACAATTGACGCACACTATTTGTTTTCACTTTTCCTCGTAGCCGTTTTCAAGGATGTTCACTTCACTGTTGCACTGCGTTTACACTTGCTAGCCTGTTGGCTCCACTTTAACTTTCTTCACATAATGTATACTTATTTACTAGATACAATGGTACTTATAACTAAGACATTTACAATGTTTTTATAGCTATCTCATCTATTCACGGTGCTTATCAACGTAGGTTTTAGTTATGGGCAAACCTATTTGTTACAATATGATTGGTCTTTTCTGGTTTTAAAATAAACAAGGTTTTCAAAAGACATGGATACCAAACTAAGAAACTGTTAAATGCAACAGTTATTACAGTATAAACCTCCTTAGTTACTAAGTAAGGAGGCTTTTACTATAACGCGCACTTACATATTCAACATTCGTTGTAAACGTCCAGTTACAATATGAGGGGACGATACTTTTAAAAGGATCTACATTTACAATCTCCAAAGCATGTGGTGCAGGATTTCAAGTTCACACAACAACGTTACGTTTTCTAATGATTTTGTGTCCGAACCTTGTTCGCTTTAGCATTTCTACTCGTCTGCTCTCATAAAACTGAGCTATGCATGAATACAGGTATTTAAATTCAAATATTGTTACGACATTATAACTGTTTGAAAAATATTATAATATATTTATTACAATTATGATTATTTGAGTTTATCGTCCCACGGTTATGACTACGATGGTATAATAGTTTCCACATCTGAATGTTACCACTCACTCGGCACATTGCCAGTGGTGGGTTCTTGAACATCAAACACTTATCGAGGGATACCACTTTTAATAGACCTAGGATCATACCTTGGTGTGGAGTGGATAACTTATTATACTCAAGGCTAGAAGCTATGTCCAAAATATATATAAATTTGGACTTTTTATACTCTTGATGTTTTACATCACCACTATCATTTTTAGCAGTTACTTGAAATACATCGTGTGTTTATAAATACAGTATGGACCAAAAGCCACGAACGGATATATTATTTGTTACAAGTGAAAAGTTAACTAAATGCCTCAGGGCTCTTCAAATGCATTATGTTCGTCTCGTTTCCGATACAGTGCAGTAAATCATCCAACTCATGTTATGATATGGGCTAGAGATTCCACTATTATTTTCATTGGGCCATATTTCTTTGATACGTCTGTGACTGGTGCGTCATACCTCCATATATTATCGCACTGACTGATCCCAGAACTTGATAGAGTTGGTCTTCATAATACCGTCGTCTTAAAAAAGGATGGGGCTCCATGGCATTACTGGATTCCCGTTTGAGAATGGATGAACAGCCAGATTCCAGTGTGGATTGGACGAGGTGGACCTCTCAACTGGCCTCCTTGAAGTCCAACCCTGACGACGTGCGACAACTGGCTTGTGGTCCTACGTGAAGGAAAATCTTGGTGGGATTCTGGTGAACTCTGTTTAAGATTTAAAAGGATAGATTCACCGTATCTTTTGAACGTTCGCTCCCGAAATGCTAGTCGGATGAGAAGCCGCACATGGTGGCCAATGCAACTATGCTCAGACAATGACGGGCAACACACCGAGAGGTTAGGCATCTGAGGGCTAATGTCAGGAATATGTATGTTAATATTGTCAAATTATTGATAATTAATGTATCTTCTCGAGATTCATAAAGTTTGCATTGATTTTCGTATTTCATTATTTTGTAACGCAACATATAACATACCCCATCATGACTTTTGACCCAGTCTGTACATATTCAAATTAATTCATATTCGTGATGAAAGAAAGACGTGGTATGGAAGTTTGATAAATATATATTAATACAATATTTTGATAATATAATTGTTTTCGTACGCTACTGGTATTATGGTCGATGCAAATATTTAAATTGAATTGGCATCTACGTAAATTTAGAAAAAGATAATGAATGAATACTGGATTATTATATCGTAAAGTAGCATTGACATTAGTACAGGTTGATTGCTTTTCAAAATGGAAATATTCACATTCTCTATTCCCAAGATATTTAAAAAAAATAAGCCTGAGGACCACCAAGAAACGAACAGGACTAGCAAATATTTGCTTTTCTGGGGCAAAAGAGCAATCTGTTTTCTGAGAGTGGAATAGCCGCCCATGTGGAATAGACAAACAAAGCAATTACGTTTAAACGTTAAGGGAATTTCATTTTAGATGAATAGAAACGTAGAAAGGCTTCAGTTTAAAACAATAGTAAGCGTTTACAATAACAAATTTGCAATTAGAGCAACAACTGTAATGGAAATAAGTTGCCTTGATTTTGCTATTAATAAATTAAGTACAGCTTCAACTCCCTTATTTTGATTTTCAGCTCTGCTCTGCTATTATAAGAGACGCAACACAATTATTATATATATCACGGGTAATATACTGATTTAAATAAAGGGGAAGCCATATTTGATATTCAGAGTTTCAGCTTATAGTTGACTCAGTAAACTCTCTCGGGTGGCATGCCGTGCAGTTTACCTAATTATACACCACCGATAGCAAGCAATCATACTAAAGTTCAATCTTCCCTTCTAACCTTTTTTTATAGTGTAGAAATGGCTTAGTGAAATACTTTACCCTGTTATTTATTACTGCACTCATATTTAGTGAAAATACAACGTAGAAGCACAGGTAATTTATTTTTAATGGCATTTTACAATCCACTAATGTGTATTTCCTTAACGTTTATATTAAAATTTAAACAAATTTTGAAAACAAAAATAAGAAGAGATCAGCAAATTGAAACCCAGTTGGACTTTTTTACCCGAACAATTAAATTTTCTCACAAAATCTGGGTCCAAAATAAACCCTTCAAAATATACAAATTAGGTAGAAGTAAATTGTTTATTAACAAGTTTTGTTAGGTGGAGAATATTAGGATACATTATAATTTTNGGGATCCGTATGTGGTGGGTTTACAAAATCTTCTTCATTCAGTTCAACGTAAGGTGGCTAGATTTGTTTTGGGTCGTTATGGTAGGAGAGATAGCGTAACGGAGATGTAAGGTGAGCTGGGCTGGGAATCTCTTGATGTGAAGCGTGAAAATAGCAGAATTAAGAGATTGAAGCAACTAAACTCCACTCAGTCGCAGTTAAATGTAAGCAAAGTTTTAAAACCTGCAACATATATTTGTAGGCGCGATCGGGAAGATAAGTTAAGGGAAATCAGCTGTAAATCTAATGCGTATTTTTGGTCATTCTTNATTTGTAGGCGCGATCGGGAAGATAAGTTAAGGGAAATCAGCTGTAAATCTAATGCGTATTTTTGGTCATTCTTTCCGAGATTGATTCGAGATTGGAACCGTTTAGGACGTAAATAATATATTCTGGTGCCTCGTGCATTCCCTCCCAAGCACCTTATAGGTTGATTGCAGGGTATGATGTAGATGTATGTGTCTTAGCAAACTTTTGATGATAGCGAAAACTGAAGACATACTCGTATGCGGATGTATATATTCGTTAAATACATTCACATGCAATAATTAATATTAGAGTGTGTTGTGCAGTGTTACTTCAATTTTACTAATTATAAATATTTAAATAATCAATTATGATTTCGGTATACAGTGTGTTTCATAAAAGGTTGGCATGCTTTGGAGAGTGTATTCCTGGTATGAAAACAAACTCATTTTGGGTGGTATAATTTGTTTTATTTGACCACTGATTGGGTTACAAGAATCGGCAGAAAAGTTGACATCACGTGAAAAGTTTTGATGCGGTACAATTGATTTAAACATGTTGAGCTGCCTTGGTGTAACAGTACGTTACGAGGTTGGGTTAGGGTTCAATTCCCATTGATTCTTTTTTTTTACAGAAACGTGTGTCTTCTGTAGCCAAAGTAAGAAGCAAAGAAAGGTCGGATTAAACAGACATTCGAAAACGAAATACAGGCCTTTGTAAACATAATGTTTTCTAATTGCTTCGATGTGCTGTAGATGTGATCCACTCCCTCTCTTTGTTAAATGTGCAATACTGGGAGATGTGTTCGTTAACAACAGTACAAAGTAAATACTTAGCGATAATATGTCGTGGTGTAATGGGAAAGACCAATTATTCAGTGCACATTTACAGGACTCAATTTTAATCACGTATATTTTCTTTTAGAATTTATATCACATATTTTCAGTTTATGTTTATAAAACCAAAAACAAAATATATGTTTAATACATTTAAGTAACTAAGACAGATTGACTGGCAGTTCCAATAATTTCGATTCCTAGATTTTCAGTAAGTAGTATGAATTCTAATCTTAACTTATAAACTGTAATTACATTTAATTTCACTTAATGTTGATAAATAATAGTATTGTTACTGTTGTTAACTAATGGATTTGCTAGTATTTCGCATATTTTTGACTACACAATTTATACAACCACACATAGGTATAAAGTGTCCCTTTCAATTTTAATACTTGCATTGTGGCTGAACTCTATGCCATTCACAAGATATGTTGAACATATCCACACATTTGTCGATATACATTATAGCCTGTTTCTGAAGGGACTTCTAAACATGTTCCAACCTTCTCCACTCCCTCGCGAAAGGGTCTTCAAATGGCCTCACTGAAAAAAAATCTAGAGGGTTTAAATCTGCAAAACACGAAGGCCACTTAATAGGTGATGGTAGTCTACCAAACAGTTTATCTTGGAAAATGTTGTTGAGGTGTTATCTAGTGGTTAACCTGAAGTGGGGTTGGATATCCATCATGCATAAACAACATTTTACGATTTACAGCAAGCGAAACGTCTTGAATCAAGATTGGCAGCACGTCTTCCAGAAATTACTATACGCTCTCGTTTGTCTTTGTGGTAATCCATGAGTGCCAATCAAGACATCACCAACAATTCCTGCTTATACATAATTAGAGGACTGTTGCAGATGTTTGCTTTAAAAATCATGGAATATTTTCCTCTGCCCATAGGGGATTGTTATGGAAGTTAGTAATTCTATCTGTTTTGAAAAACGCTTCTTCAATGAATAAAGCGTGCGAAAGAAAAAGAAAATCAGCAATACAGGTGAGCAAAATAACTACTGACAAAACTGCTGTCTATCACGATAATCAACTGGAAATTAAGCTTTGAACCCGTTGCAATAAGTATATCATAACTGTTCATGGAGTACTCACCAGATGCTCTCTGCTAACATGTTAACTTTTGTTGCAATTTTTCTGGTACTAGTTCCAGGATAATCTTCGATTTATATAAGAATTGTTCCTCTTATTGACCGTGCGCACAGCTCTCTCTCTNTCATCTTTCAGTGTGTCTAAGACATTGACCATCTGGTTGAAAGGTTTTATCGTTGAGAAGAACTCGATTTGGAAACATTTCTTCGTACAAGTGCCTTACCATCGCACGATTATCGTTTGCCATTCCGTATAGGAGAGGCATGTCTGTGTTTTCTGTAAAATTATATTTGTATGGTTGGTTTAAACCTGCTATTTTGATCACACAAAACAAATTTCCCGGTCATACTTTTCTGGTGACCTTTCAAAAGGCCTCCTTTTATCCTGCACTTGAAAGAAACCTTCTGATCGCTACCGACTCTTCACAGTAGTATATGATCGTTGTGAAACTATGTAGTACAGATAAACACGTAAGATATCGTGCACCAATGGTATACGTTCATTAAAGGGAAACAGTAAAGGAATCACAAACTCTGTTATGCATACGGTGCTCATTGTTTAATAATTCAAACAAAAATGGCCGTCTTTGTACAGGATATCCAGAGATAAAGAGGCCCCGAGAGATTTAGCATACAATGTGTCTACATCATGACCATTATGTACGTATGAAATGCACTGTACGGCAGAGTTGAGTCAGGTGTACGCAACTAATCCTCATACCCTGGACGAACTGCAGCAGAACATCGGGAATGTCATTGCCGCTATCCCCGCAGCAGAACTTCAACGTGTTTCTCACAGTCTGATGATTCAGGCACTTCGCTGCATCGACATCAATGGTGGCCACTTCCAGCATCTACTCGAAGGGTCAGTTACTCTTACGTCTTCCTGTATGAAGCCGGAACTCTTGTTCATTTACACTGCCATTACGTTGTGTTTAAAATCTCGGGGCCTCTTTATCTCTGGAAACTCTGTATTAAAGCACTCTCGTGCACTGTGTGTGTACGCTATATTCTTGCTCTTTACGATAACACCACGACTACTTATCGCTAATTCTTTAAATTTGAACAGTTGTAAACAAACATACCTCCAAGTGTTGCACATTTACCAAAGAAAGAGGCACTCGATGACATATACAAACACTTCGAAATAATTAGAACACATTATGCTTATAAAGACCTGTATTTTGTTTTCGAATACCTTTTTAATCGGCCCTTAATTTGTTTCTTACCAGGATTGGTGTAATACCTAGCAGCTAAAACTCAATTCAAAACAGAGCTCAGTTATACTAGGAAACGTCAAAAAAGCATATGCAACTGTACACTTAATGAAAGAACGTTAAATGTTGTAAATGAGTACACATATCTTTGTATTATTGTTAGTAGTGAAATGTCATGGAATTCACATGTAAGCTACGTTGTAGGAAAATCACTAGGTAGTCTTCGTTTTGCCCAGAGAATATTGTTTCAATGTCCACAGTATGTTAAGCAAATTGGATATAATACATTGGTGCTTCCAATTATTCAATGCTGTAATTGTGTTTCGGACCCGTATGAGGTAGGTTTGCAAAATCGTCTTCAGTCAATTCAACGTAGCGTGGCTAGATTTGTTTTGGTTCGTTACGGTAGGACAGATAGCGTAACGGAGATGTTAGGCGAGTTGGGCTGGGACTCTCTTGATGGGAAGCGTGAAAAAAGCAGAATTAAGAGATTGGAGCAGCTAAACTCCACTAAGTCGCAGTTAAATGTAAACAAGGTTTTAAAACCTGCAATGCGATCGTGAAGATAAGTTAAGGGACTTCAGCTGTAAATCTAATGCGTATTTTTAGTAATTCTTTCCGAGGTCGATTCGAGATTGGAACCATTTAGGATGTGAATAATTAATTATGTTGCTTCATGCACCCCCTGCCGATATAGGGCTAAGACCACCGAGAATGGAACTAATTTAGTAAAAAACACAAACAAAAAGGCATCGGTGTTCTCTTGATTGAAGGTTATGAGGAAGATGTACAAAATACACCCGTTTATTGAATAAAAAGAGAGAAATGAATCGGTTAGAATAAAATCCTAACCTAAAGATTGAAAATCTCACAACGTACCATTTTTTTTTTTTTTTGTTATGGTTATGCACCGGGAAACCGCCGTAAGGCATTACCTCCGGTGCTTTTAGCCTGACATTTATGTCCACTTTTTATTCCAACATTACGTGCACACATTTAAGACAACACAAGTGAGTGCTCGGACGTATGCCAACACAAGTGCACACACTTAGGACAGCACAAGCAAGACACACATGCCCTAGCCAGGAATCGAACCTGGGACCTCCGGCGTGCAATGCCACGGGACTAACCACTAGGCTACCGGGGCCGACCACAACATAATTAATTCAACTGTAGCACATTAACGTTGTTCCTGTTACACTGTAAGTCGACGTTTTATGCCGATGCATACGACCCAATGAATTACGTCACGTCATAATTGTTTGGGTGGTTATTAATGCCTTTCAAATAACACATCCAATTCATTTTCCTTAATTAGTATAACTAGTGTCCATACGCGTGTACTATACAACGCATGACAACATGTATCTTCATCATCATTAACACGAAACTACATAATTTTACTGTATATTAAGCATTTATTCTTTACTCGCTATGTATTGTATCCATCACCTCTCTTAATGACTATCACATTCGTTTACTAGATTGTAAACAGTTAGTGCTTCTGTATCACTTGTCTGCATACTTGAATTACTTGAAATAAGAAAATTACCTGTACCCTAGATACAACATATTTTCCACCACTCTACTCTTCTACTGTCAGTTTGACCTTACATGCACGATATTAACTTGTTTTGGGTGTATTTTGCAAAACTTTACATTTTCGAATTTATGCCTGACACGTTCTACGAACAACCATTTTACCATAAAGTACAATATTAAATAAAAATCAATATATATGTCTCCTAATATGATCTGTATTTAGTTAGTACTTTATACATTCTGAATGCCATAGAACTCCTTAGAGTATAAGGTTTATTTTAACTTGACTTATATTCATTTTCTTTCTTCTTGGTATTATCACAAAGATATATACATATATTGTTTATATTAAACTTAAAGTAATGATAATATCTAAATTGTTTACCCCTTCCAAGAAAGGTCANAAAAACACATATACAAGTGTCGATTTCAATATTAAATATTTATCACCACCTGGCAACACTAAAAAAATATTTTATAAAGCATTTATCGTCAAATCTACAGTTGGGCGTATTTTAGATAATTTTACAGCATCTAACAAAATAATTGTATTTACTTTAGAAATGTTTAGAGCAGTTATTAATAACGGCATTACAAAACGAGCGTCATAGTCTCAAGATGGCCAGGAATTTGAGCTCTTTTGTGGTATATATTGGGAAGAAATTATAAACAAAAGCATCTTAATTTGATAAAGAAGACAGAATACGTTAAAGCCTTTTAAAGTTTTGTTCGTGGCAATACGTTGTTCGGAAGAAAAACTCTCTTTCTGTTAAAGTGTCTTTATAAATACCAAATAATTATCACCTCCCTTATTGACAAACTTCAGAGACAATTTCTGTTCCCAGCCTTAATTATAAACATTGATCATGGTTCCCCTTTTATACTCCTAATGTGTTTCTAAATAAATTCACATCCTCTTGAAAGTTTAATCATTATATTAAAACAGTGGAAGCATTTTAAAACTCAAGAAAAACTTATACCTTTCTTGTAAATTTTAGTTTAGTTTACATTGCGCTTGTCATAAAATAATACCAACTGTTGAGTTGCAAACAACTAACAGTATCTGTTTCATATCATTATACACTACGCAACACAATTATCGCAACAAAATTTGTCATCGAAATTTTGCCATTTTTCTAATGCGCATAGCTCCGTCAATTTGTATCGTATCAAGACGATTTTTTTTTCATTGTGTAGGTAATTATCTGTAATTTAAGATAATGGATGCAAGTCGATGCCGCATCTCCATGTCCTGATAAAGCCCAAGCATTTTTTGTCTTAAAAAATTTGATTGGTTTACGCGCTACCTGGATCGCCCCGATTTTTCTTCGAAAATAACACATAGACCATCGTAAAGTGCACTTTTCAACAAGTAATTAGAAAAAAATCAAGTCTCTACAATTTTTTTGACCGATTTATGCCATTTTGAATTTATTCGTGAGTTTTAAACGAATACCGCCAGCATCAGCATTACCCGATACGTACCGCAAGGAGGTTGCTGGTCGGACTTTACGCATCATTTTGGCCCTGAAAAGGGCCGATTATGTTAACCATGTGTCAAATTAGGGACCCCGTGGCTCGTCACTGCCGCAGTATTTTCTGACTCCAAACCCTATTTGCCTAATGCCAGAGCGGATAAGTGTTAAATGCATTTCATAACGTGTATTGCCACCTCGGCATCGGATAACCTCTCCTAAACGTTCTTGCAAATTAATGCAAGCTCTGATTGAATCCTGAGGTATCTCGTGCCAGATTTCATTTAGAGCTCTCTCAAGCTCTTAGAGGTTAGCAGGAGTTACGTACGAATAACTTCAAAATGGCATAAATCGGTCAAAAAAAAATCATAGAGACTTGATTTTTTTTTCAAATTGCTTGTTGAAAAATGTACTTTACGATGATTTATGTGTTATTTTCGAAAACAAATCGTTGCGATCCAGGTAGCGCGTCAAACAATCAAATTTTTTAAGAAAAAATATGCTTGGGCTTTATCAGGACATGGAGATGCGGCATCGACTCGCATCCATTTCGCATAGATTTTTTCTTAAAGTACAGATAATTACCTACAAAATTAAAAACAATCACCTTGATACGATACAAATTGACGGAGCTATGCGCATTAGAAAAATGGCAACATTTCGATGAAAAATTTTGTTGCGATAATTGTGTTGCGTAGTGTATTTTATTTTGGTATTATTATAGAAAAGTTGCTCAATAAACATTTTGGGTGTATTTGCAGTAAGGATAGTTGAATAGAAAATATTTACAATCTTTTTTTTTAGTTTTTATGGAACACTTGAGCAAGAAAACGACTGCTTAAACTAGAAGCAAGAAAAAGCGTGCAGATTAACTTGTAGGGCATACATTATGGCAAACCTTCATGTATAACACGTATAGTGAAACAAGGATGTACAATTTGCTTTATGTTTTATCGATGATAACAATGCCCATCCTCACACTGCGCGTGTGACACAATCCTGATTAAGAAATACGGTTGGGGACAGCTAGACCACCAAGCCTACATCCCTGTTCAAGCCCTAATTTAATTTACAAGCAGTGTACAAGTACAGGTATTTCTAAATATTATTAAGGCAAAAAGGTTGAATTTTAAATTTGATTATCACGAGAAAAATTAAAATGCACTTGTTTTTAATTGTAACGTTATTTTATGGTGACGCAAGCACTACAAATTATAAACTCGTTAAAAATAAATCTTGTCTTTTGTTTGTCGATATGACGTTAAACAGCACATATCATCATCTTCTCGTTTGTTCCGAATCAATACACTTGTTTTGAAACAGCTTTTCCTTTTTTTAATTTACCCTTTTTTATAGCTGCTCATCCAAAACGAATCAGCAATAGTATGTTACTGAGCACAAGATTGATTTCGTGAAGACAGAAAACTGTTTCTTCTTTCTTAGCAGTTTCATTCACGTCAGTGAAAAATCGATAATCGAAATTCAATCTCAGTTTTATTACCACCTTATTAATCAACAATATGTTAATTGCACAAATACTGTCGTAGCTTTATTAACATAATATACAGAAAATCTCATTTAAATTCAATTACTTTATGAAAATTTAAATTCCTCATTGTAAATTAATAATGACTGTCATGACAAGAAACACTAACTTATAAGTACTTTGGAAAATAATTTACATAGAAAACTAATTTCGAAAATAAGTGTAAAAACACAAAAAAAAAGTGATTTTTTTTAATTTAAGCAAACCAAAGAGTGTGAACGAATAGAAATAACAAAACTTAGTTTAAAACAATGCCAAGAAAATAAAAGTGTTTTATGAGTAGAATATATTACCCTAATGAAATTCGGTCTTTAATTCAAAAGAAACTAAAACAATTGAAACATTGTTATTTTATTATTTTTAAACTACAAAATTGACGATTGGTATTGTACTTAATGTTTGCAAGTTGCGTTTCACAAACTGCAAAATGCAACTCTATTGAATAACTGACAAAAAATTAATAATAAAGACGTTTATTTTTTTATAATTTGGACACTTTTCGTTCTGAGTAAGTGTTTTTGTGTATTTTATCATACCTAGGTATTAAACAACGCTAATTATATTTAATTATTTATTTAAATGACATCAACAGGATTCCTCCCAATTACAGATGACATTTATAAAGCATTATTATGACTACATAATACATCATTTCAAGAGAAAAGAGATAGAAAAGGAAAGAGAGAAAAGGGGAAAAAAGTACAAAATAGAAGTACATACTATTCGAAGGAAACTAACATGAACTGTTAACTATATATCTACTAATTACATATTTATGTGTTTATGACGTTTACAGTATTTTTTAATACACTTTTTAAAATGTTTGTATTTCAAACCAAATATGTCGAGTTCGGACGCATAATTGTTATACAGTTTGAGCATATGATTTATTGGTGAATTTGCATACGTGTTTGTCCTGACTGTAGTGACAACTAAACCGAGCCTCGAATACGCCTGCTTAGCTACTGAGAGAATGTGACTCCTAAAAGTTAACTTCTGATCAAACAGAATCCCTAAATCTTTCACCTCATCTTCTACTCTTGCTAAATCATATCCTCCCATTACATATTTATGTTGACGCAGCTGATGTTTGCGACCAAATGTTATTACGAAACATTTCTTGATATTAAATTCCAGTTTGTTGGATTTGCTCCAATCCAGAATTAAGTTTACTTGATAGAAACTGTCATTCTGCTTTTATTCTTTTCTTAATAATGTTATATTTTCTACGATGCTTCTAAATAGAGAGAGCCGACCTACTGGGATAGTGGTTAGCACAGCGCGCCCTGGAACGAGAGGTTGCGGGTTCGAATCCCGCAAAAGGCATGGATGTTTGTGCTGTCTTATGTGTGTGTGTTGTTCATAGAATTAAGTTCACCTTCATCAATCACAATA
>KZ873601.1:20082-42803 GCA_003456935.1 Machilis hrabei
TAAGTAATTGGTTCAAAATTTAACTTAATTTTATTATGTACACTTTGAAATTATTGTGTAACATCTATCATTGTGTTATAATTTTTTAATTTTTTACATTGTCTTAAAACTATATTTTTAATTGTATTCCACACTTGAGAAATAGTTCAATTAAACTCGAAACGTCGTGCTATTCACGAGTATTTTTCACACCCTACAACCAAGAATACTTTAAGTTTACGACAGAAGGTTGAAGAACTTCTTCATGCTATTCTTACTTTATACAGAACTCCAAAATTACGAATATTCAATAGAACCACACACACACACGTGTTTTACAAACTGTCGTCCAACATAAAACAAATCAATCTTCTTATTACATCTGCCGGTAGAGTGCTCCACATGTCCGGCATGATTCGGATGCTGCAGGATACGCTTAGCCATCTCTTGACCAGTTGCCAACACTCCAGTGCTCTAGGTAATGGATTCAGGCCTCTTAGAATGATATATCTCCAAATTACCTCTATCGCCAAATTACCTTACAAGGACCCTACTTTATGTTGTAGTATGTATCTTTATTTACGTTTTACTATATATAAAAAAGAAACCTTAGGTGGGATCATGTCCATCCATGTGTTTCCTTTTCCCCTCTTTTGTAGCTTAAACCAGTTGACAATTTTTAAGAAATTTCAAGAGCTTAACCTAAGTTCAAGTATAACCTATCAAGCAAGTCATCATCCCGGTGGCTAAGGGCATCCAAGACGTGAATTGCATGGCCTTGGGCACCAGGGTTTGACACATGTCAAAGAAAATGAACATTTCAGTGTAGTTGTTCTCATACAGTTATTTATTGTCAGTGCACTAAAAAAACAATATATATGACTAAGGACCCAGAGTTGTGGACGGGATATCAAAAAACACATCCTCGATCATTTCACTTAATTTTTTACGTGTGTAGCCAGTGAATAATATGTGTCCATAATATCATGTGCTGTTTTTCTCTATATATTTAAAAGATGACGATGGTTTTTGAACTAGTTTTTCAGCACTTTACTACCATGTGCTTGAAAAATACGCGTTTCAGCCACACCGCCATTTTATTCGAGGTGTTGGCTAATCGAAGAATTTTCAACAACGAATGATTTCCTTGACAGATTTTCAGCAATGTCGGAATGAATTTTCATATGAAGTATCTAACTGTCAATACAGTAGTTCCAATTTCGAACTTTTTGCTTGATTTTTCAAGATGGTAGTTTTNTTCGAATTTCCAATATGTCCTCGACACCTTGACCGACTTACACGAGTCTGCTAGAGCACATTATTGGCAGCAATATAATGAAAAATTTGAAGTTGAAGGATTACTATTCAGGGAACAACACGGATTTCGTCAGGATTTATCTTGTGAAACTCAGTTACTTTTACTGGTGGAAGAAGTATCCACAATTGTAGACCGCGGAAAACAAGTAGATATTGTATGCTTGGATTTCAGTAAAGCATTTGACACTGTACCTCACTTACGGCTGTTACACAGGCTAAAGGCTTATAAACTAGATCGTTCAATTTGTAACTGGCTAAAATCTTTCTTTTATAATTGATCACAGCGTGTAATTATTAATAGAGTCACAACTAATTCTGTCCAGGTAACGCCAGGAGTCTCCCAAAGCAGTGTTTTAGGTCCACTGTTATTTTTACTACACATTAATGATCTACTTGCGAACATCCTGTCCTCTATTTGATTATTTGCAGATGAAACCGTAATATACAGGGAAATAAATAATACAGAAGTTGGTGAAGAATTACAAGAGTCTCTAAACTGTGTTAAAGAACGGCGTAAGTTGTGTAAGTAAAATGAAATCCTAAGAAATGCTCGGTTATGCATATACAAAGCGTTGGCAAAAAATTTAAAATAACTATGAACTGTGTGGTACAACACTAGGCGTAGTAAATTAATGCAGGTGTTTAAGAGTATTACTTTGTGAGCAGCTGTCATGGAATTGCCATGTTAACTATACTGTGGGAAAGGCGTTACGAAATCTGACGTTTGTTCAAAGCGAAGTTCATTAAAAGTTAAGCGTACAATGCATTAATATTACCAATGTTACAGTAGACTACTGTAGTTGTGTTTGAGACCCTCACCAAGTAGGATTAATTAACTATATTTAAGGTACAGCTTATGTCAGCAAGGTTTGTGTTGAACGGTTACGATAGATTAGATAGCGTACAAGAAATGTTGGAACAATAATCGTCGTAACAGGATGAACAGATTTAAACAAATCTTTTATGGTCACTTGTCGTTAGACTGCAAACACTTACTGCGAACAGCTACGTATCTAGGTAGAAACGATCATGTAAATAAGATAAGGGAATTTAGGTGTAGAACGGACGATAATTTGTGGTCTTTTTTTTTTTTTTTTGCACGAGCAATTCGGGAATGGAATCGTATACGAGTTGGTGCATTGCACCCCCTGTCAAACACTAGAAGTTGATTGCGGGGTAAGATGAAGACGTGTGAAAGACCTCTACCGCCTAATTCTTTCTAGAATTTTTCAATGTGGTCGAATATGCAAAACTATCTTAACTCGGTTTTCATTTGCCTTAGCGTGAATAACTTGTACCATAGTACCAGTAAAAACTAGGTTTTGACAATTTTTTAAAAATGGTGGATAATCATCGACATTTTAATATTGTCTGACAACATTCACTAATTGGTATTACATTTCTATCCAGGACTACTACTACAAGGTCTCTGAAAAACATATATAAGCTTTGACGATATTGGTATTTTTTTTTTCTAAAATGGAACCTTTTTGTCTAATTCTAAATAGGAACTAAATCGCTGACCACATTTAATGAGTATTCGTTTGTAAAAAAAAAAAATTGCTTAAATAAGTGAACGATATTTTTAATTTTAGTCGTCTTGTTTTACTTTCGTTATCGAACTCGTAAGTTATTAGCTGAAAAAACTTATTTTGTAAACACGAGTTGCTGATGACGTTGTATTTAGACGAAGTTGTAAATATTGCGTAATCGTTTACCTTAACGGACAAGCCAGTGTTGCTAAAACAAAAGAGTAGTGCCTATGATAAATGCAAAAACTCTCTTACTGTAGGCTAAGGAAAGCGTTTGTAAGATCTGTGTATTCAAACATACAGTATAAGAAAACCGCGAAACACAGACGATAAGCAACAAAAAACAATAGCCCCTGTAAATATACCATACATTCTTGGCTTATCTGACGGAATTAGAATATCTGTAAAAATATGACATCCGTACAACATTTACAAGCAGCAAAATTACCTTGACAGCATCTGTAACAAAGACTAAACTACCACGCGTCAGTACAAAGGAAAGTAAGAACTGTATATTAAAGATTCCTTGGTGAATAATTATGTATAGGAGAAATAAGAAATTAGAATTTAGGACCATCAAACAAGTCTTCGCGATGGACATACAGACAGATTACAAATATCAGAGCGCTGTTGGGAGAACAGCCACAAGATAAACTGGAAAAACGCCTCCATAATGAACATAGAACAGAATAATAAAAAAAAACAAGGAGTCAGTATTCATGACACTTGCAGATGGAACAATCAGAAAACGTAGTGTGGATTTTAAACTTATATGGATACCCACACTGAACAGATACAGTAAGATTGCATTACCTCATAACTCTTCGGGCTCGCCCCAGTGTCGTAGAAAATGTTTCAGAGAAATATCAGCAGTGATTTCAAGATGCCTGATAACCAGCGCAGAGACATGTTTACTGGTATGGCTAGCCAGACTATGGATAATGTCCAAATGTATGACACAGAAAAATGTATGATTGAGGTGTAACCCGATTTGCTAATTATCTGTTATCAGGACTATTTTTCCCCTTTCACCAAGCAATCTAAAACAGCATATGCTGTTCAACCCAATTTGCTTTAAGAAAATTATTTTGATATTGCTTTCAGTTTGTTTCACCTTTACTTAAAACAATGAGATAACTACATTTCTCAACCTCCCAAACATCGTTTCAAGTGTCTAAACTTTATTATGAAGTGAAACCACAAAGCACTCCGAAAATCTCTGATATACCTTAAACAGCGTTAACACTCCACAAAGATAAGCCTCTAGCCTGTGTAAATATTAATATACTAACCTTATTCCCTTCTCAAAATGTTATTCCAATGTTACACTGTTGAGTTAGTAAAGTATTCTGAAATATTTAATTATTGTAAACCTTAGCATTAGATACATGTTGAAAACTTCTGCGACGTTCTGACTGCAGTCAGTTTCGAAATTTTGTTTCCATGCAAAGTGCTGAAAATCCTACCTTTTACAGGTAAGTAATTCCAATATTAGTTTAAGAGTTTAAATTCCCACATTAGGTTTTGTCTTTCACAATTTGCGTGGGAAAGCGTTTACTGATATAGCTTGATATTAAAAATTATAGTGAAGCGTTCTTCGTTTTGGATCTCAAAACTTAATAATATTTAAATACCACGAGGTAAAGTGTACACGTCATAATGAAATGGACTGTGCGCTTAACTCTATATTATCACAACCTCCAAGAACTCTAGAAGCAGTTTTGCTAACGTTTCACGATAGCATTTTGTTCGTCGCCTTTCAGGATGAGAAAAAAATCAGTATTTTTTCTTTTATTTTTCTCTATCACAACATCAAATTTTCTTTGAAAGCTGAAAACTTTTATTAGTCCGAGCCTGATCATCAACTTGCATTGCAATATACAGGTCTTTGATTCCTGCTAATACCTTATATTACATAGCACAATAAGTGCACGCACTCTGAGTAAAAATCAGAGCACACTGGGCTAAATAATCTAATATTTAGCGAAGTTCTTCTTTGGCAAAACTTACGTGAGTTTAAAACCCATAATATCTGATTTGGTGCGCTGGTCACCAGATTAGGTACGCCGGCAAGAAAGCCAAAGAAGTTAAAAATGAGCAAAGACATAAAACAAATATTTAGCCGTCTGCCTATCTCTTTGTACTGTTTAAAGACATAAAGATATTATGTTTTAATCGATTTTATCCAAATCTGAACTTAACTTTCATTTTCAGTGGCTTCAATAATTTTGACCATGGCCTGTGAAGAATGTTAAGGCTGACAGAACTCTTTAATACTTACCCACGTTTCACACTATTTTTTTAAAATTTGTTCTTGCCATAAATGGATAAACTGAGAAATTTTAAGCAAGAACTTTAAAATAACATCACAGAAGGCAAATAATATTTGTCAAAATTCGGTTACAATAACGAATACAAACTTTATAAAAGAAATACTAACAGGCAGAAGATATACTAGTGCAGTTTTTAACTAGGGTAGCCCGGGGCTATTTCGATAATGCTAAGGAAAATGGTTGTAGCACATCATTCACGCGCACTTGTGACTTTGAGTCAAGGCCTGTTTTTTTATGGCCTAATAAGGATTGCATCTAATCATTACATTTTAGGTTTATTTTTTTGTTGTGTAAAAAATATAACAATAAAAATTACTTTAATTACATGGATTATGAGAATAGCCCCACAAGTTATCAGAATTACCCCGTTTTTTCTATATTTTGCATTTTGCAATACTTGTGTTTTCCCGCAAATAAACTGATCCAGAGATGACAGAATTAAAAACGTAATATATGTTTTTTGTTCTAAAAAAAACAAGCTACCGAATAGCATATTTAAATTTACAGTACCATTTACAGAAATGTTTATAATTCAGAAAATACCTGAAATTATCGAAATAGCCCCGCCCCGGCTTACCCTACCATTGTTTACATAGCAAGAAAGTGTCAGGTAATGTGAAATTGGGTTGGGTTGCACCTCTGTCATAATGAACTGTGAAGAACTTATTTTCCCATTCTCGTTTTATAGGGAGCAGATCAGCTATACTAAGCTTGTTGGGGTGGAGTATAGGCAGTTAATTAATTTCCCTACCTTCTTCTCTTCCTTTAATTACGCTTTTCATTATGGATAGGTTGTTAGATGGGAAACGTGATTGCTTCTAGTTATGAATGCATGAAGTGGCTCCGCTTCAACTCTTGCGTATTTGTATGAAAATTGGGAAAGATAACTGGGAAGGCCCCGCCAGATTTTCGGAAAGACAATCTGCAGTTCAGCTTAGCAAGACTTGATCGCCAGTTGTCATCAAAACTGGGAACGACAGGGAGAAAACAGGGGCATCTAGACTTAACTTTTACGGAAGTTTAAAATTTTTAAATGTGGTAAACTATTACTTAAGTTTTTTGAAGTTGAAATAATGGTATATTATAAACCTTACATTCTCGCCACGTAATTAAAAATGTGTAATTTTAGAGGAAGCATGTCGTCCTTTAACTTTTTTTTTTCGGAGAAACCATGCCTACATTTATTCGTGATTTTTATTGTTTTTATTTTCTATCTCATCCGTGTTTTCACACAAGCGTTAACAAACGTAGGCAATTTGTGGTTTGTGTTGCACATTTATTGTAATTATTAATACTGACTGAATTAAAATACCCATTCATAAAAATTGTCATTGAAATTGAGTTAAGAATTCTAGAGTCACTGGGTTGATATATACAATAAAAATCTAATACAACACATGATTCTTAGTAATCTAAGGAAAACTTGTAATGTTTACGCGAAGTACCCAATGTAAAAATAAACATGGACTTATTTTTAACAAACAAATATTATAAACGCATGAAGAAAAGTTGTATACAGGGTGTTGCAAAACTCGTGAGCCAAATTGAAACCACGGATTTATGACAGCCTTAGGAGCAATATGAAATAGGGGAACCCATGTCCGGAAATTACTCATTACGGCGCTACGCGCACTTAAAGTTTTGCATTTTGAAGCAGACATTCGGCAACACCGCATCGAAGCTGATAGCAGATGAGCGCACAAATTGACTTCCCGCCCTTTACTCTGAACCGGAAGTACTTTTTTTATCGGCTGGCGTAGCTCAGCGCTTTCGTTTATGCGCCAGTCAGCGGGTGTTCCAATTGACGCAGGTTCGAGTCCCATTTGGATTTTTTTCTCTTCAGCAGTTCCTTACTTTTTTTTTTTGCTTTTTTTTCTCCCTACCCCTCTTTTCCCATTTCTTCCTTTCTTTGAACTGCATTCCTTTTCTTTTCCTTCCTTTTATTTAGTTGTACGTTTAAATTATTGACTTTGTATAAAAATAAAGACTAAAATAATACTCTTAGGTTATTGGTGAGTATAGAAGAACGAATGTGACTAAAAAGGTTATAAAGGAAACAAGTTATAAGGTGTCAGATGTACGCCTATTCGTTTTTTTAATGAGCAAACAGTTTTACACCTTTTTTAGAAATTCAGTGTTCTAATTTCAGAAAAGAGATTGAAATAAATACACAACGGAAAAGAACGTAAAAGAAGGAAAAGGCAAAAGTCTACAAAAGTCTTTATTTTTATACAAAGTCAAAAATTCGAATAAACAATTAAATTAAAGGAAGGAAAGGAAAAAGAATGACAGTAAAAAGAAAGGAAGTAAGGGTCAAGTCAAGTCAAAGATTTTATTTATTTACAAGTACATTTGTTTGTAAACATTAATTAGTTCTTGATTATTATTAATACTAAATGTTACAAGTAAACAAATACGGATTCGAGTAAGCTATTAAGCTATCATACATTCTCATTTTTTTTACATTTTACTTATTGTCAATAACTCAAATAACAAAAGCAGGTCCAATCTGTACATATTAAGAACACAAAGAGGAAGAGGGAGTGGGAGAAAAAAAGCAAAACAAAAGCAAGGAGCGGCCGAAGAAAAAAAATCCGAACGGGACTCGAACCTGCGTCAATTGGAAAACCCGCTGACTGGTGCATAAACGAAAGCGCTGAGCCACGCCAGCCGATAGAACAAGTTTTTACAGTTTCAGAGCACAAGGCGGGAAGTCAATTTGGGTGTTCACTTGCTATCAGCTTCGATGCGGCGTTGCCGAATGTCTGCTTCAAAATGCGAAAATTTAAGTGTGCGTAGCTCCGTAATGAGTCATTTTCGGACATGGGTTCCCTATTTTATATTGCTCCTGAGGCTATCATAAATCCGTGTTTCAATTTGGGTCGCGAGTTTTGCAACACCCTGTATATCATTTTACGTTTCTACAATTACACAAAATTGAAAACGAGATATATACATTGTTGTGATTTATTTTTTGCTTTGTTTAAACTAAGTGAAGCTTGATATAGGGGAACATATTATTAAGATGATAGTAATAAATTCTGAACAGTATTATCTTTGACAACAACAGTATTTTCAATAGAGGTGATGACTCGTCTATTAAACAATAAGTACCTCACAATTACAAAGTTTCCATTTCGAACAGTTTAGCTTAATGGTAGAGTGCTCATCTACTGATCGGGATGCCCCGCAGCCCCGGATTCTAATTCCAGCTTTCTTTTACAAGTGATGAACTGGTTCACTTTACTCCAAAGTTGCCTTGATGCCGAAGGCTGACGAACTGCTAACCTGGTGTCCAAGATGCTGATTCAACAGATAATGTCCAACTATTTTCCATGTCTGTAAGAAAGATGAAGAAATTATGTACATCAAGTTTTTATCAAGTAAAACAAAAAGCTAAATATCCTCTGATGAACTCAGAATAAACATTCAAATCTTTTAAAAATCTAATCGTTACAAAACGACAGTTTCTTCTCATGAGCACATTTTTAAACATAAAATAAAACTTAGTTTTTCCATGCTCGAAATCAGAATAAAGCTCCATACATAAGTTTACACAAACAATATTAAACATTCTTGAAATAACGATTACACCACTTAGGAACATTGCATTCACCTTTCTTTATTTTTTGTTCTTATTATTATAAGACTATACTAGCACTTAATAAATAATATTCAATTACAACACTACCAACTTTCATTGTAAGCCAGATATTTATAATCTACACAGCTTCACTATTCTCAACAACTAATAATAGCTACATAAGCTAAACTATTCACCACTGTCCGTCCAAGAGTGATTTTCAGGATGCAAACTGCAAGACAGCACTGCATTGCAAATTGCATCACCTATCCCTGTTCGAAACAACAGGTCACAGCATAGAGTTCTTCAGCTATGACTGTCTGTCTACAGATGATAATTTGGTAATCACTTTTGTTCACTGCAGACACGGTTCCTGACTATTCAGTTTGATAACCACTCATCTAGCCGGTTAAACACACATATAAGCGTGTTTAGGTCTCAAATGAGAGACGATAAATACCCCAAAGGCAAATGAATAATGGTCATTAAGGAAAATAAAATCACAAAACAGTCACCTTTACATTTTCCTAACAGGAGACAACAACAAAATCACACAAACCATATATGTTATGATGGTGCATTTAAGGATCACATCCAAATAAAGACAAATTTCTACTACAAAAATAATTAATCACATATAATAGCATATAATAATCATAAAGACAAGACACAAATTGTCTTAAATAATTATATCACTTGCTAGCAGCAAACGTCAATTGAAATACTCGAGTATACGTAAGTGCCAGGCGCAGTCATTAGCTCTAAACGTAAACAAAAATATCTCTTTTTGAGGCAGTGAACACTGAATATTAACCACGAGTGCAAAGCGGTTGCTAGATAGAAAGAAGATGTAGTTACTGATCAAAACCTCTGGAGAATCGTTGAACCACCCTTAGTAGTGTGAAGGGTGTACATATAACTTTTGTTTTGGACAAATATGATTACTGACATTTACCAGCGTTTGCTAGGAATTAAGACATCCTGCAGATCGTTAAGGCATTCAGCAGAACTGAGGCGTAGTGATACTTTTAAAACGTGACCAAAATTTCGAACATATCCATTCACAGAATGCAATAATGATCTAACCACTACACTTGATCAGAGTGATATACTTTTAATTATATGTCTCTGTATCCTAGCTTGTTACAGCTGGTGATGGAAACATTAAAGACAATATGCCTATTTGAATATGTTTGTTGTACATAAAAAACATTGCATTTTGTCCCTTCATTTTGCTGCTAGTGTTGATTTTTTTTATTAATGTCCTACATTACTAATACGTTGCTGAACCCAAACATGCAACTACACAGATAAAAAGGATTGGTGTTATTTTCTGTTTATTATTGAGCACAAATAAAGAAGTACCCTTTAATGCAATTCGTCCTGAGAATTTTTCTTTTGTGACCATTGTCTACCTGATCCTTGGAGGTTTATATGCTATTCTTTTTGTTCTGAAACACAAGCTAAATGCAATACGACCGAAAAGTAGCACATCCACGTCCAAAAATTCTAGTAACACATGTACTGAATGTTTTTTTTACAAGAATGTAATACTTCATTCACATATACTATGATTTCAAAACTATTTTTGTGTATCATACTATAGAATCGAAACCAGGTCTCCCATTTCAGACACAAAAAAAGCCGCCGTGGCTTTGTGTCAGCACTCCAATAAGAATAAAATTACTAGCAAATTGAGGGGACAAGAACCATCCCTGGAAAAGAATTTCGCTCAGCAGACCTTTAAAGAGGGGCAGATATTATTAATGAACACATTACGTTAGCATTAGTTCAAAATTACAAAGTTTTACAAATATTAAAAGTGGTGTTACATATACAGGGTGTACACGTTAGGCCAACGTTTTTTTTGTGCCCGCAACCTGCAGTACACCTAGTCTACGGGCTGCATCGCGTCTTGGGCTCTTTTAGATAAGTTGGAATACTAGTGTAATTGAACAGTGTTATACGTACTTTTAGAAGGATACTTTATGAACTCTACATAAAAAAAAGTTGTACACGTACTGTACATCGTTAACAGCTGAAACAAACATTGTAAAGTTTCTACTTTTATAGTGGATAAATTCATCTACTAGACAGAGACAGAAGGTATACAAAATGTATCCAGCCCAACCACGCTTACAGCCAAATTAATTAAGCGAAATGTCAGTTATACGTTTCAGTAGTGAAGACACCGATTTAAGTTTATATATGAAAAAAAAAAAATTACTGAAATCTGTTTTTCTTTCAATAAACCATGGCCATGTAATTATAACTGCAGCTTATTTGGTTAAATACAGTCATTATTTTATTAAACGATAAAAACGTGTCCTAAGAATCTTCTTCGCTTTACGGTTGCCTTGCCATTTGGCCTGTATAAGAAACCTGGAACGCCACTGTCAAACTGTTTTGAGTATGAGATTGAGTGTACCAGATTAGGTCAATTGTTTGCCATTTCACATTATTTTTTCACTTCCTATCTCTCTTCTAATTACATTAAATTTGTGTTGCAGTTTTATACTATTTTGGAGTTCAATTTGCCGTCTTCTACTTGAAATTCTGTCTACGTATCGGTTTTACAGTTTCTTGTTTGTCATTATTCCCGAATGTAGTTCTTGGTGAGTGGTTTTGTTTAGTTAAAGTTGGTCAGTTCTGTATATTGTTGTTTTCTTATCAGCTTGGCGTTGAAGTGCTTCTGGGTGTCTCATTTAGACTTAAGTGCAACAGCTTCAAAGTATACAAATGCTGTAATAAAGCAAGGCAAATCGTTATAAAAGCCGCATAATGCTCATGGTGCCATATCACTATTTATAACTCCCAAACTAAAAACAATAAAAACAGATAAAATTTAAAATTAAAGCATGAGGGGGAAGTGTGAGTAAAGTACACTGTCGGGCAAGCGTTTTTTAATTCATAATTTGGGAATCTATATGATTTAGGTTTAGCTAGTCTCAGTTATGTCAAATTATGTCTGGTAAACTAAAATCAGGAGTAATCTGAATGTTCTTTACAATGGTTGATTGAATTCCACACTATTTATTTTGGCATTATCCATTGTCTAGTTAGCTATTCTTCCTATGTTTTTAGAAATATGTCTTCTCTCGTCATCAGCCATCTTGAAATCGCTGCTGAGAATTGTTTGAAGTTTCCCTCCGGCTCTGAGATTCAAACCCACGATATCACGACCCACAGTTAAGTGTGTCATCCACTTGACTGTGGATGGTGAGCTCATGGGTTTGAATCCCAGAGCCGGAGAGAAATATCAAACAGCAGCTATTTCAAGATGCCTAATGACTAAAGTAGATGTATCTCTTGAGACGTAGCCAATGTAGCTAACCAGACAATGGAAATGTCCAAATAGGTAGGATAGAATACAAACATGAGGAATTGGCTGATAGACAACAATGTCAGCCATAAATCACTGGAAGTGGTAACAATCACTAATCAATTAAGTTAATGAGAATGGCATGTAATAACATAAGGCATACCAAATGATATTGGTATACCTATTTAATAAGGATAGGCCCTCTATGTATATACAATTTAAGGATACGATGTTTTTTATTCATAAATCACTTTTGCCCATGTGAAGATTTTTTGAAGCTGTTTTTACGAGAAAAAGTAAAATACTAAGCGATTCTTTTCCCAGAGGAAAGGGAAATTCCCGTTCCCTCTCTCCTCACACTACGACATGATATTGCAATACTTGATAGTCCCCGGTGACACCAAATTGCCTGATTCCAAATTGGTTGCAGAGTGTCTCGCTTTTCGTCAGCAGTCCATCATAATTATGTCATAGAGCTATCAGTAAATAGGAAGTGAATGAAGAGAAATGAGAGAAACATATTAACAGACTGGAAAGGTGTCAAATTCGCAATAGTCCATGCAATCGAAATTACTCTCGCGGGACCTACTTATGAGAAAGCGTGCACAAAACATCTGCACCACCATATACTACTTTTCCGGTATACAGTTGTACTTGCATTGCCTTTGTATTTATCTACGGTCTTGTATAAACTTAGCACATCGTGACTGGAAGTCATAAATCGTAATCGTAAGAAAATTATTATTATTATTTTTTTTATGAAAAAAGAAGATTTCAGAAAGTTGTTAATGAATACCAGCTAGTCTGTACACACGTATGCTGTGGAAAATCCCCTCTGTTAGTACCTACCTTAAAGTGAAAATGACCTCTCTTGAAGACATACATTTCTCCCAATTGGCCCTTTCTCCCGTACACTTGCAGCATGCCACACGCGAAGAGGCCATCTTGAACTAAGTTTTGAGTAAGTATCATGCTCAAAAGCAACTGACCAACGTGATTGCGATCTTTTTTCCCACAAGGTTCATTTGACGCCCAGCTTCCTCGAGTCGTGAATTTCCTTTAATAGGCCCTAAAGCATACCGTTTGGAACACGGTATAAGAAAGCGTGAGCTTTCTGATTTCTTTAAATCAGCTGTTTCATTCGGACTAATTTTAGGAAAATTGAAACGACCTGATACAACCGAAAATACGAGAGGGTTATGATTAGGCCTACTATTCATTTCTATTTTATAGCGCCAACATTGGCAATACATTAATGAAACGCTCTTAACATCAGAATAGCTTAAATAATATTATGTTCATGTGTTACTGAACAGGATATCCCACGAATACCTTGCAGTTTTGGTTTTGGGGATGTTAATCACTAGGTCTATTAATTATGCAAGTTTTTTTAAACGAAGATAAATGACCGTGAGTACTGACTTGATAATAAACTAAAATAATGATTTAAAGCTGTTCACCCCTGCTCAGTTATATATCTTCAGCCAAAGTTTTAGCGAAAAGCATAAATAACAAGTCTGTGACTGATGCACCAAACTCAGTGGTCTATGGTGTGCTGGTTAACATACCTACAATAAAGTCGATGTATTCTCTAACAATCATACATGTATATGTCAAAACGATGGCACCTGCAATTTCGTGAAAACGCTAAACCCGAAACTGCTTGACGTATGATGACAGTGTACAAGCTTCGAATATAAAGACTATGTGCAGACCTCACTAGTGAAATTTATTTTGCCTGTGTCCTTTTTTTAGTATCACTAGAGGTATATCACCCAAAATTGTTAATTAGAAAAAAGGGGCCAAGCAATCCGATGTTTAAAGCATCTTACCCGTTGAAACAAGTTTCAAAATCATAGTCGTTAACAATTCAAAAGGTCGTATAGAATAGATCTGTGATTGTGTAATAGGCTAAATCCAATTATGGTTGACGTAAAAGAATTATATAAAAACTTCAACAGCAACATGCTTTGTAAAATTCACTGCTAATATGTTTATCCTTCTTAGTCCATGGGAGATGGGCTACAACAGGTGTGCACTAAGAGGATAATGGTCAACCATTTTGAAAATCCTGACGTAAGGGAAAAAAAGTTCAGTTTGGAATATATTTAAGAACAATGTAAAACTCTGCTCCCTTCCTATTTAAAATTTTCAAACAATCCATCTGGTGTTAATCCAGGATGTTCCAAACGAGAAACGAATATATCCAATAAAGTTGGCAATTGATCGATGGTATTCGAGTCCCTATTCATCGTGATGTTTTGTGTGGTTTCGGAAAAAGCCTGACTCACAATATTACAAAGTCACCTTATAGTAGGGGAGACTCGGCTAAGTCCGCACTACGGCTTAGTCCGCAATAGCTCTCAATACAATTTTATTTCAGTGTAACCCCAGTAAAAAAATGAAATTCAACAAAATTTCATTTAATAGACATTTGTACCCCGAAAATTTGTTTAATTAATAAATGTTCTTCCATATGATGTATAGTTCATTTACAAAATATCATTGCTCTGATTGCTAATGTTAATATTTTCTCTTAGTACTGCGGAATTAGCCNAGTCTCCCCTACATATACTTTATTCACGTTGTTTTAATATCGTAGGTTTTAACAGTGGCATACTCTTATAATTGACATTTGTACCCCGAAAATTTGTTTAATTAATAAATCTTCTTCTATATGATGTATAGTTCATTTACAAAATATCACTGCTCCGACTGTTAATGTTAATATTTTCTCTTAGTACTGCGGAATTAGCCGAGTCTCCCCTATATCTGCTACGCTTCAAACTGTAGGCCCTATAATTAAGACAATGTGATATTGGTTTCCAACTAAAAATAGGCAGGCTAATGGCTAGTGCTGTCTCAATTTGTGTAAGTAGATACGGTATTCATATATGAAACTTGCGTTGAACAAGCTTCGTGCAAAAAAGTCGTAATGATATACTGTTTACATCCCGTTATCAACTGTTGAGCTATTAGGGACGGTCAACCTTATCATGACACGTATAGCACCCATCCCCCGGTAGGTGATGATGATGATGATATGGCGTTTTACGTCCCGTCGACACACAATGGGTCATTAGGGACGATGAAACAAAGATAATTGTGATTAATGAAGGTGAACTTAATTCTATGAACAACACACACACATAAGACAGCACAAACATCCATGCCTTATGCGGGATTCGAACCCGCAACCTTTCGTTCCATGGTGCGCTGTGCTAACCACTACCCAGGTGGTAATAGAGGTCTCGCACCTCTTTATCTAAAGCCCGATATACTTGCCACTAGGTCAAGCAGGACAAGTGAGTTCATCTAAACTGTTACAGACGTGAGTTCATCAAATATATGTGAAACGCTAAAAAAAAGTATGATTATTAGATTATGACAAAATAAGATGGTATATTGTATTATAGGAAATAAGCTTACTCGTACATTTCTAGACAGAATAAATCTGTTTAACGTCTAGACTTAGCTGTTATCCTGTGTCAAGTAAGCACGAACGTAATCTCGCGTCAGCTATTATCGTTTGCTCCAAGGTGTGCGCTGCTACCCCTGAGGTGCGATCGATCGCCAGTCCCTACGGACATCCGAATTGGAGTTCTGCGTGCCAAGACGTCTTTAGCGTGTGCATCGATGGCTAAGGCAGAGGCAGAGGCTTAAACGAAACTAGAATCCCCTTCGTTTTATCTTTCAAAGCGATGCCCTACTGTGTGCTGTTCATGACGAATAAGTATTGGGTAGAGACACTCCTTGCTCACCGTAGCCTATATAAAGAGATGCACTAAACAAACATATGTCTTATGTTAAAAATGTTGCAGTTTTGCTATTTATCACCATCTCGTACATTAAGTCAAAATATGGTCATTAATCCAAGAAGTGAAAATACCACCCGATATATAAATAGATGTACATGGTACCCATCAATACCCCGCATTGTTATTTTTAATTCTTTATTTTGTTTTTACTTTGTGCCAATCGACTATTTTTTTTTGTTCAAAATTTATGTATAACATTCGTGTTAGTCTCTTTTTAGTCTCGAGCCCAAACATTATCATCTGCATGATTTGTTTCACATAGTTGACTTTTCACTTGATAAATACGACAATCTTAACATGAGTAAGGTTTTGTACATTCAACATATTATTTTGTAGTATTAACTGTGAAAATGAGAGTACTTTACACAAAACATGTCAATACGACTCGTTGCCGACGCGAGCTTCGTGTTATGCTCGTTCAAATGTTGTACCACAGATGGCGCAACGGTGCACTTTTGCGGATGCATGCGACGTAAGACAAAAGGAAAACGTGATTGACTTGGAGATTTATTCGTCCAAAGAGAAGCTTATTAAATTGTCTCCTCTCTTCTTTATTTTAGAGGATTTTGACGTAGCACGTCTCTTCCCTTTTTCTTCAATTTCCCTTCAGTTTCACTTCATTGACTCATGCACAATGTTTCGATTTACTTTGCGCAAGCCATAAATTATCCCCGATGGTTCATGTCATCTTTCCAATTAGTCAAGTCAGCCGTACCACAACCAGATACTCTGTCAGCAGGGTAGCAGGAGAACTGAATTCCGATGCATTAATTCTATAAAGAGATAATAAACAACCTGTGATGTAAGAAAGGGAGGGAAGAAAAGGAGAGGAAATCGATTTCTTCCCAATTTACGCCACCATGAAAAAAAGTCAGGTTCATAGAAGATAGGGTCCTCTGGTGGGAGCTTCAGGAGGAGAACAAGAAGTTTGGGGGAATGTGTAATGAAGTAAAGCAGCGAAATAAGGTAAAAGGGGACGTGGCGTTGATTCCATGCGGATGCAACTTTGTCATTGGCAAAGCGGAAAAGAATAATTTCTCGAGCAGCTGCTGGAAAAAAACACAGGAAATTTCGAATTACCGCATGCTAAAATAAGTTTAATTATATCAGATTCTACCGCTTTGAAAAATAAAAGAAAAAACACAATTTTTGAGCCATTAGTTGACATAGTATAATCAGGAAGACCGCGTTAAACTAGTCAGGTTATCTTGCAACGGAAGGGGAGTAATTGCATTTTGCGAGGGCTTCCGCAACTGTTTGCCAACTTGATTAGGTGTTTCCCTGTTTGGGGACATGTCCCTCTACTTTCCCACTGGTCATTAGTTTAAGTCCTGAATTAAATAATCGCCTGTCACGCTACTCCGATTGGGAAGCTTAGTCCTCAAAGACACTCGCACCCCTCCAGAATGGCCATACTTATTCCAACTGTGAAAGGCCATTGTCTTGCTTATTCAGATATATCTCTTGTCGTGCTTCTGTCAACATCGCCCCTTCTATCTCTTTCTGGACATGACCTTCACTCCACAGCTGTGACCCTTTTCACACCACTTTTTCATTGAGGACAGCAAATATTTTCCGTGAGTCTCGTAGAGGCCATTTGTTATAGGGCACTGTGTTTTATTCCATAAACCTTAGTTCAGTGACGTTGCTCATGGATCACGGAATCGCACAAAAGACTCTCATACATCATACAGTAAAACTTTCACACAGCATGGAAGCCATTATATTAACAGTAATCAAAGACAAATCACACTTTTTCCACTACCCAATACTACCGTACTTATTTTGTTAAATAAATAAATATATATGTGGGCTTTCACAAGAAACAAAAATCATGCATCAACACTAAAACAAACACTTTGAATCCGATGATTCTGACTTGTTTACACCATTCCCCATTTAATAGTTATGTCTAGCAAAACTGGTATTCCAAAACTATTCTGCTTTTTCACATTTATACGTAACTCTCTAGTACTAATTTGCAATTTAATCCGGCATTAAGCCACTGCAATAGCAGACAACCGTAGAGGATGCTTAAATCTTCGAGTTGACCGGATAACCAGTTTATTCTAATTTGACGGTCTCAGGAAGGCGTTGTTGCTATGCAGTTATAACGACGCAAAGCCTAATTTAATGAACGAAATCTCCAATATTCCACGTTTACCAACTCAGTAGCAACATGGCTAAAGCAATCTGGACATATTCTACTTAACCGTTCTATTTTTGGACTATAAAAATTTTGTATCATTACCGCGGAATAGCTGGCAATGGACGTCTATAAAATACGGGATACTAAGTACAAAGTTTGTTACTGAAGTCTCATCTAATGTAGGAAAGACAAGTAAGAAAATATCACGATTTTATAATTTGTAATTTCTTTTAATCTTTAAGTGCGTGAAAAATATCAAAACAGCACAAAACATGCATTGCTATTACATTGTGTTGAACGTAAATTACACATTACCTGACTTGTCTCCTATGCGACGAGTCATACAAATTGAACAACACACATAGCCAGGAAATTTTGAAAGTTTATTTTAAGAAACCAGTAAATGGTTAAATATATTTAAGTAGCTAATTCAGAACACTTATGAAACANATAGTGGGAAGGCAGCGATTTTTAACGTTTAAAACTACTGAACTACTGTATCGAGTTCTGTGTGAAGATTGGCAAACGAATAATTTGAGGTATTAGAAATACCTTAAAAGTGAGCCAGCTTTGCTATTTTTCTGTAACCTTCAAAAATAGAATTAGTCCTAGTTCTCAAACGCAGACTTTTCATACTATGTTCACATCAATTTCTTGCATTGGCAAAGTGTGTGAAACAGTATACTAAAGTTTGACGAAACATTTTGATTAATTCCATATTCGTGAACTACCTTAAAATAACACCATCCAATAAACAGGAAAAGGATCTAACTTGAAACAGGTAGAACTACTTAAACTAAAATGGTATATTTTTATTCTTAGAAAATTGGAAATCAGTCAAGTGCATTTATATTTGTTATGCGATAGATCGTGAATGAAAATACACAAGTGAAAATATGCGCTGTTTATACATTAAAAAAAAAGAGTTTTTTGTGCTTTCATATTTTGTATTGATGACCCTTTCATCAGTTATTGACTAAAAATAATTATTTACTCCGTATTAATGTGTGGTAGAAACTAATTTATACCACATTACAACTATAATTTAATAATTCCTATGAATTCTGTTGCAATGAAAAACAATCCCTATGGTACTCTGTTGGGAATATGTTTGTACCGCAACATACAAAATTTCATAATTTGAATATATCATTAATGGATATGTACGTTTAAGGTGAATGTGAACGGGACTTCTGAATATCATGATTGGCGGTTAATATCAATTTCTTGTCTTAGGTTATCTGGAAACTTTAAAGAACTCCATGAAAATGTCTCTTGTTTTCAGGAATCCCTTTCCCAAACAAAAATAATAATTGTATTTTAAAATGTGTGTTTTAAACTGTGAAGAACAAACTTTAGTAAATAACTTTCTGAACAAAACATGGATAACTAGCCGAGAAGTAGCTCAGTCTGTTTAGCCGCTTGTGTAAGAGTATACTGAATTTGTTTTTTAGTGGTTTACATCTAATATTTGGAAGCAGATTTATTTTTATACAGGACAATTCAAAAAGATGGACTAAATTTCGTAACTCTATATTTCCTGAACTATACGTTGTATGTGAGTGATCTATATAGCAGTTGAGAGAGGAGGTCCTAAAGTTTCTAATACCACCACTAGAGCGCTCATAGTTGCGTAAATGACCGCTAGAGTGCTCGCGATGCCAAGCAGCCATTTCGCGTTAGTTGTGAGTAAGATGGCTACAGTGCAGCACAAGGTTTTCTGCGTTCTTGAGTTCGGCAGAACTGAGTCGGCAACAGCAGTGCAGCATGCGTTTCGTCTCCAATTCAACATTACAGCCAACTAGGATGATATGTCGTTGGTTTCGTGCATAGTCCAAGAAAGTCAACCCATAGAGCGAGCAGAGAACTTGGACTACCTCAACCAACTGTCTGGCGTGTTTTGAGTCGCCGTTTACTTTTCAAACCATTCCGCCTACAACTCGTACAGGCTCTTCTCGTGTCGAATTTTGTGCTCAAATGCTTGAAAACATGGAAGATGACACTTTTCTCCCGCGTTTAATTTCTAGCGACGCCCCACCTCAGTGGAAAAGTGAACAGACACAATGTTCGCATATGGGGTCTAAAAAATCCCCATGAAACACTGCAACATGAGAGAGACTCACCGAAGGTTAATGTGTTTTGTGCCTTATCGCAAACAAAGGTTTATGGACCATTCTTTTTTTTTTTGAGGAAAACACGGTTACTAGGATAACGTATCTGGACATGCTAGAAAACTTTCTTTTTCCTAAAAAAATGAAGATGCAAAAGACTTCATTTTTCAACAGGACTAAGCTCCGCCCCATTGGCACCTGAATGTTCGAGGTTTTCTGAATGAATCTCTACCTCAAAGATGGATAGGTCGCATTGTGAATGAAGACCTGGCACTTCAGTTTTGGCCACCGAGATCTCCTGATCTCACGCCATATGACTTTTTCTTGTGGGGGTTCGTAAAGGAAGCAGTTTATGTACCACCTCTACCAACAACTCTAGCCGACCTGCGGAACCGTATCACAGCTGTGGTGAACTCATTAACACAAGAGATGCTTCTTCGCGTGTGGGACGAGTTCGGCTACCGCTTACACGTATGCCATGCAGCCGGAGGGGGCCACATTGAACATTTGTAAACTTTATTGTGAGTATTATCTGGTGTAATTTACTTCATATTTGTCACTAGATTTTAGTTTGAAATATAGAATTACGAAATTGAGTCCATCTTTTTGAATTACCCTATTTGAAAATTACCAAAAGCAATTCAAAGTGGAGATGTTCATAAGAACTAAGGAGAGTTAATAGTATCTTGCACTCACATTTTAGATTCGTATTTTTAAGGCATTCATTTTACATGTAAGACTCACTTGCTCGGCAACTGACACTTGATTACACATAATCATTGGGACTTGGAAAATTCCAGAGAGGAGTCATTTTCTTTAATTTATCACGATCGCAATAATTTCGTTGTTACTCTCAATTGATTGATCATTTGCGGGTAATTACACTGCTCACGCTACGGAAGATTCAGTGATAGCTCAGCTAAAGATATTTCCAAGACGTGCAGTATCCCCCGATCTGGCTATCTTTGGGATTAACTGAAATGCAGAGACTTCGTCAGTCATCGAAGTAATATCGCTGCCTGGAAGCAAAAAATAACGGATGAAGTTATATCAATATCGGTGGAGATGGGATCACATATAACAGATTTTTAGCAGTGGACAAATGGGAAAGGTAGTTAGTCATGTTACTGGTGTTAAGTTTTATAAATGTACTGTTTTTTAAATGCTTTGATGTATACTAAATTTCAGTATAAACATACAATTGAAAACTTAATTTGTAGGGGTTATTTGTGTTTTAAAAAACGTTATGTTTCTTTGTTTTATCCTATATATACTTTTTGCTAGTAATTAATTTGATTCTCTATTATATGTTTTCTCGTATCATTATTAGTTTAATAAAACAATAAATGTGAACGTGGTACATGAGTTTACTAATTTATTTCTTTAAGTGATGAGAAAAGATTACTTTTTCCAATTGACCATTAAATTTACTTATTCCACATAATCGGGTTTCGAACATAGCTTCACAGAGTCAGCATGTCCTACCCAAATACAGTTAATCACATCGTGAATGATTAGAGTGTGTCGATAAAAGTGCTTTTTTTAAGCAAAAATAAAAGTATACTTTCAACAAACTTTTTCCAGTGTCAGTCATCATAGTGATAATTAATTCGAGTGAGTGACGCTGAAAGAAACAGCCTTCGTGTTGAAAAAGAGTTTCCAAACATAAAGAGATATATACTTCTACATCTACATCTTACCCTGCAATCAACTCTTAGTCTTTGGCAGGGGGTGCGATGCACACGAATTGTCCGAGGAAAAAAAGACCACAAATACCCGTCCGTTTTATAGATATTTTTTGTGGCGATTTTCAGTTAATGAAACCCAATTTAGTTGTTCCAACATTTCAGATACGCTATCTAATCTATCGTAATGACCCAACAGAAACTCTGCTACCCTACGCTGTACCCCTTTAATGTTGTTTATTAAACCTAATTGGCGAGGGTCCCAAACACAATTACAGTATTGTAATATTGGTAATACTAACGCATTGTACGCGATTTGCTTAACTTTGAAAGAACTTTCCTTTAACGTCATTTTAACAAATTTCAAATTTTGTAACACCTTTCCTACAATATAGTTAACGTGTGAATTCCATGACAGATCCTCGCACAGTAATACTCCTAAATATTTGTATTTATTAACTACGCCTAATGTTGTACCACCGAGTTTATAGTTGGTCTGAATTTTCTGCCGACGCATAACCGAGCATTTCTTTGGATTTAGTTTTAACTGCCATAAATTACACCATTCCTCAACACAATTAAGAGATTCTTATAATTCCTCACCATCTTTTGTACTATTTATTTCCCTATCATAGAGTTTCTTTGAAATCAAATTTTGGAAGGAAACCTTTTGCATTAGTGTCTTTTGTTAACTCGCGACATGACTGGACGATGTTTTAAAGAATTGCATAAAAGTTCTACACTTGATGGAGGGCGAAAGATGAAGCCCTTCTGAATTGTGTGATACCGTCTATGTTTACACCATATATAATAGGGTGGGTCGAAAAAATCAATTTTTCGAGTATCGAATTCTAATACGGCTCAAAAGTTGCGTATTTGCATGCAAATCAAC
>KZ873604.1:4327-16616 GCA_003456935.1 Machilis hrabei
TTATTGGCTTGATATGACAAGCTTGCTGCAATTTTGAATCAAGCTTATTATGCTGTCTGGTACTCAATGCTACTACACGAAGTAATTCGGAATATAACCGCTAGGTGTAGTTGTCGAATGCAACTTTTTCAGAGTTGCCAAATATAGCAGTTGATTAAACAATGTCTACTGATACATTGGCTAAACACTGTTTTATCATCCCAGGTTAAACAACGGCTTCAGAGTTGTTTAACTATACAACGTTCAGACAATGCAATCCAGCCTTTGTGTTGGATACAGTTTTTCTACACATAACTCACTTTTTAATAATGATCAAAAAAACTTTAATGAGGAATAACAATAAAAACGTACTTTTCAAAGTAAAAAGTTCTACAACTGTTTCCGAAACATTTAATAAACTGAAATATTTCTTGAAAATGACNAAAGACTGAAACAAAAGAATGACAGATAGAGCAACACACGAGTCAAAGGTATCTAATAAATATTCAGTTTGGATTGAAACAATTCAGAAGGCTGCGTTCCGCTAAACTTTACAGTACCAATAATTCCTCTGCTAATTACAAACGCTGTTTTTAAAAGCACACGATTNAAGTTGATCCCATTTCTCGAGCGCCTGGATCAATGCCGCAGAGGTTTAGATAAATTTAATTAAAAGGACCTTCCGACCAACACAAGAGGAGTTGAGAGCGCAGGTATAAATTACGCAAATCGAGCTTCTTTTTCTTGAAACCAAAGAACGTATGCAAAAAGTCAACAAATGCTTTGTATAAACAGTTGATAAACGATATTACTCTCACAATTTACAGTTTCAAAATGGGATATTATATTCAAATAGAAAAGGCTTGGTCTTAATGACTTCTTTTGAATATACGTTTTTACTAGCTATATACATTGCAGATCAGAAACGTTTTAGAGGAATCACGAATATTCTTTATGAAAACAGAAAAGTAATTAATAACCTTATTAAAGTATTTTCAACAAAATATTCAGGTCAATTTATTTTCGAGAAATTATAAAGCATGTAAAGAAAAATATATCGGATACGTAGAGTAAAAAACACAAAACAGTATCATGCTTTTACTTTATCTACACCAAGACAAGTATTTCCAGGATTCCACTAAAATGACCGTGATGCCCGTTCTACAGTGGATCGGATCTCGGAAGTCGGAAATNGGAGCAGAAATCAGAAGTCCGAAATCTTTACCCATGCCGTAATTAGCATTCTACAGTAGCGCGGCGTCCGNACTGTAAAGTTATTGAGAGTAGCTTCTTTGCCCAATGAAAAATCTGACACTATAGTAGAATAGTGTACACCGACATTAAGAACGTGTGTCTTGGATCTTAAAAAGTGCGTCGCTTTCTGTGGGAACAATTGTAATACCAATTTTGGAGGACGTCTTCGCCATGGCACAAACAATGTATTCGCGAAAATGAAGAGTACTATCAATGATTCAATGGAANGCATTGGTTGTCCAGCCCATTTGTTACATAATTTGATGCAGACTACTGCCGACATTCTTTCCGTGGGCGTAGAAGTGATTGTTGTGATTTTTTTTTCACATTTTAGCATTTACACTGTGCGCACAGAAATTCTGAAGGACTTCTGTGATTTTGTTGGATTGCAATACCAAACTTTATTATCTCATTCCAAAACTCGCTGGCTTTCCTTAGCAGGTTCAGTGGAAAGGATCTTAAAGTTGTTTGACGCATTAAAGTCATATTTCCTCTCACAAGCAAATTCTCCAAAAATATTGATGCATTTTTTTACAGACCCTCTCAGTGAGGCTTATTTGTGTTTAGTGCACTCTCTCCTGCTTGCTCTCAATATTAAAATTCTAGAAATTGTAGGGGGAGACAAGAGCATTGTTGAAGTTCTATCAACACTCAAAGAGACAAGTAAAATACTCAAAGACAGGACTGAGGCCTCCTTCCTTCCCCTTAGTGTCAAAGCAATTTTAAAAAGGGATGAAGTTTCTCCTGTAATAGCAGAACGATTTGTGCTCGAAGTTCAACAGTTTTATAAGATTGATCTTGTCTTGACTATCTCATAAGTTGGATGGATCCACTTGAAAAGTTTGACGTATTTTCGTGGATGGTTCTTAACACAACTCCATCCTGGAATCACCTTGAAGAAAGCTGCATTTATTTGCGAGATAAAGGAATTGAAATTGATGACAACGCCCTTTTCACCCAGTGGAGCAGTCTTCGGACGTGTATTGCGAAGAAGCTGGAGACAGATGGGGACTGGAAGCAAAAGACTTGCCAACAAAAGTGGAAAATCATTCTCCAGCTCCTAGAGTTCAAAACACAATACTCTGAGCTATTGGTGCTATGTCAATATGTCTTCAGCATCCCAGCACATAATGCACATGTCGAGCCTATATTCTCTTTGATGACTGTTCAATGGACGAAAGAGCGAAATCGGCTTGATTTGGAGACTGTTGAAGCAATATTACAGTGCCTTGTAAATGTGTACAAAACGTGTACATATTACAGTGAAGAAAAATACTTAAAAAATATGTCAATATTTAATAGTCCTCCTGGTCATGGGCCTATATTGGAATATAGTACCAAAATTATGTATGGATAGGACCTACATATATGTATTTTGACACTAATGCACACTGTCAAATAAAATGTCCCGTATTCGTATTTTGAAAATATGGCAACCTTATACTAGATACTACCTACACAGTGCGTCTACAAACTACAAAGTTTTAGAACTGATTTTGTTCAAAGAGTACTACATACTACCTACTCTCTCTGCCANCCACTGTTAGAACCGTTTACGTGAGTAAAGCAGTTCTTACATAGTCTTGTGTTGATTGTGGAATAGCAATAACCTGTGGTCATGGATTTAGGTACATCGAACAACGAGCGGCAATAACACTTTGTATTAAGGCCTGTAAAACTGTTACTGTTTAAATGATGCGTGTAGCCTATGAAGATGATGCACTAACACGATCAAACGTTTTCGCTGGTATGAATGGCTTTGTGATCGGCGGGGAGATGTATAAGACAATGACAGGAGTGGTGGCTCTTTTGAGTCTCGAAATGACACCAATATCTAAAGGATTCTGCTAATGTTTCTTGAAAATCGTCACCTTATATTTAGGATACACTTCGACTCAGTTTTAGATAGTATCCAGAAAAATGTTCTATATGAACTGAACAGTAGTCCAGCACTTGAGTTGTACAGAGGGATTCAGAAGCTTTAAGACCGTGCCAATCCATAGAACTAGGAAGCGCAGACTAAGCAGGAATAAAGGTATTTTCTTGATATTTAGATTTTTTTATTAATCTAGTCCTAAAACTTTGTAGAGCACTGTTTATAGTAACCACAAACACGGTAGCGCTTGGGAGGACGAAGTTTTAAATGACGTACAACTTGGACTCCACCCTCCGCAGCGTTGCCTACTCATTCTAAGCACTGAGAAGAGATCACAGAAAGAGTTTATGCAATATTTTTACGAATAGAATTTGTTAAACCTCAAAAGAGGATAATGCTGATGTTATTGAGTTCATCTAGTCTCAAAAACAAAAAGGACAAAAGGGAGGTTTAATGGTGGTGCCCCTGCCCGCANCACCGGACATAGTGGCATGATGGTCAACCAAAGTAACTACCATCTCTGCCGCATGCGTGTTAGATAATTAGAAAGATTGACATGCAAGGGTGTGAGCCAGATCTGCTAAAGCACTACTAAGCTCGAGGATAATGACGTGTATTTAANAAAATTGACGGTATTTAGGTTGATGTTTTGCAGGAAAACAAAAGCACGTAAAGCTTTAGGAGCTAAACGAGAAAAAACCTGCGGGATCATGACTTGGTAATGGTATGACGGGTTGTTTGTTAGTGGGTTCCTAGAAGAAGGAATTTCTAAAGGTAGAGTGACGGAATTTAGAAGTATACAATTACACAATCACCAACTTTCATACGGGGATCAAAACATTCACCATCTTTTCCCCCAAAGATTTTTCTCACTCTTTTCATTTTCATGTGAAGGTTACTTAAGTAGTGTTGCATCATTATTGAATTACTTGCTTATAAAGAATGTATCTTATAGGTTTAAGTGTTTGTATGAGCACGAGAACGTGTAGAATGTATATGGATTTATCCTCGAAGAAAAGCAAAAAAAAAAAAAAATAATCACAAAACATTTTTGGAATTCAACAATAATAATATACGTGGACTTTCTCACAGCGCAAAGAAATACCAGCGCAGAGCATTACTCTAACATGTTGGCTCAAAAAGCAAAGCCAGCAATTCGTTCCAAACGAAGAGTTTCAGAGTCTACAGTTAACTTCCTTCAAGACAATGCTCGCCGTCACACTGCTGCTTTAGCCATGGAAACTCTCCTAAATCTGAAGTTAGATGTGCTACCCACACTCCGTATAATTCTCACTTGCCTCCATTCCAGTATCACTTGTTTGGAGCGCTGAAAGAAGTTTGAGGTGGAAAGAGATTTTACATTAACGATGATGAGGCGATAGAAACTGTGCATACCTGGACTACAGTGTCCTAGAATAAGTAGTGGTTAAAAGCCCTATCTCGACCGTGGGGAAANGAAGAAGGAAACAATTAAAAAGTTCCGAAACGTCTAGTGCAAACTTGTTTGACTACTTGCAACCCTTTTTTTCGAGAATTTACGAATAATAAACTGAGTAAGGGTGAGAATTCAACATGACTCATTTGCATTTTTAACGTGCTTTGGTTTTATTTAATTTATGTAGGGGCCTATTGCGTGTACACAGAAGTTTTTAAGCAAAATATCAATCTCTTCAACATCTCCAAGAACATCTTTATGTTTTTATTATGGCATATAATTAGGCTACAATACTCAAAACCCTTAAACGACGTGACTGAAAATATTTCAACATATCTTAACTTTTTCATTTAATACCAAAAAACATGTGCCCAATCCTGGTACCGAACCACCAACCTCACGCTTTACCTCTGGACCAAGATGCTGGTCTGGACATGAATAAGTTATGTGAGGACTTACGTTTGGAACAATACTCTGCAATTGGCTCAAGTAATTACGCTATTGCCCATTTGCATTTTTTTCCTTACTCATAATTACTTTTAGAGCTCAAACTGTACAGTGCAATAGTTTTAGTCTGACACTTTTATAACCAGTGGAGTTGTTAGTGATGACCTTTTATGGAATTTTCAAGTAAGGTAAGGCTTTACGTACTCTTCGATTTCTTCAGAGCGTCTTTGTTCAATGCCCACTTGTTAAACAAATACTACATTACTACAGTACCAGCATCGATTCTGTCATATCCAAACGAAGCGTAGAGCGAAATTTCGTTTCGCTTANAATTTCGCGCTACGCTTCGTTTGGATAAGACAGAATCTATGCTGGTACTGTATTTTGAAAAGTAAAATTCATTTGTGCCCCTTAGTAATATAAAGTAAAACAATATTTTGGGCCTGAAAGGGTTGAGATATATTGACTACAGTAGGCTTCTCATAAAGGCCATACACTTGTCGAAGACCATTTAATGCGCTATTAAAAGTGAAACAGACATGTATGGGTGTGTATTTTAGTCAAAACCAATATGACATTCCTCGGATTCTGCGGGCAGCCTCATAGGTTTTGGGGTACGAGGCGAGATTTGTCAAACGTTCTGTGATACTATTGTTTCTGTATTCTAATCCGCTTAACGAAAACGAAAATTTGCGTTTTAAGCGAAACGAAATTTCGCGCTACGCTTCGTTTGGATATGACAGANTCGATGCTGGTACTGTACTTCCTATCATCCAATACAGTAGCAGCGTTTGGGGTCCGTATGAAGTCTGATTACAAAATATTGTCAAGACAGTACAGTGTAGGGCAGCAATATTTGTTTTAGGTCAGTACAAGAGGATGGATAATGTATCCGAAATGTTAAATCAGTTAGGTTGGGAACATTTCGTCGATCGTGTAGAGTACAATTAGGAGGTTAGAGTAGTTAACCAGTACTCATTCTCAGCAGTGGTCAATGGTGAGTGACGTATTAGGCATGCGGGCGCTGTTGTATTATCTATCGGTAAGTAAAGGTAGCCTATGTCACATAAGTTTGTGTTTCTGTTGTTCAGGAAACTTTTTGAAAGAGTCACAAACTGGTTACAAAATTATGAGGAATACTGTACCTGTGAAGCAAACATGACAATTCAACAATGCCCGCAAACCTCATACGTCACTCACCAATCGCCCCTGATTCTCAGGTAAATANAGGCGATGTTATACAACGTTCAACTTGCATAGCTAGGCCTGACCGCGAGAATTAAATAAAATAAATCAGATGCAAGACTAATGCACATGTTTGGTCTTTTTTCGCTAAGACGACTCACAATTGGAATCGCTCTAACTCGGATGGATAAAATATGGTGCTGTCCACACCCCCTGCCACATACCATTATGGTGACTGCATGGAGATACACGTCTGATCAGATTCACAAGGAATTTTGTATATATAGCCCTCCTTAGTTTCGTTTGCATTGGTTTGTTACATCTGTTAGTGAATGTTTTTTGGATGTCGTACTTGATTCCAATTCTTCTCATATTCTCTGATATGCCATGATTGTATGATATATTTACAGCGAATATTGGTTAGAAAACATGAAGGGAAAGTTAATAATATTACGCTATTCTGTCTTGGCATCTGGCTGCCAAGCGAGGGTTTCAACACCACGGAGGCATTCCTGGAAAAAACGAGCCGTATGTGGGTGGGCATGAACTTGCTAATATGTGGTCCCAATGCAGACGTGACATGCAATATAAAATGTTGGGATGCAGGATCTCCTGAACGTATCGCTGTTAAAGTCCATCGTACCATTACTAGAGGCACCGGCTGTCATAGATGGCACCATTTTTATGTAGTACCACTCCACAACAGAGTCCAAATACGAACGCTGCTCGGTCCGTGTCCACGTGCAAAAGCGGTGGCCATCCACTCCAAAGGTGGGGAAGAATTTGTCAGTATAGACGGGGTGACACCACTCCATACGGAGTTGCCGATGCAGACGTCTTTAGGCATGCTTTAGGGCGATAAGAAAGGAATACGCTACATCTTGCTGGATGGTGGACAGCTCAGACGTCAGAATAATTTGGGCTTGTCTCACTATTAGCTGATCCTGCCGAATGTGGCCCTTCAGGGTTGACCTGAGCCGTCGTGGCATTTGACCGTGCCATCACATAACCACTGCTACCAGCACCATCCCACGGCGGCATCACTACGGTCCACATGACTGGAGTTTTGTTGACACGACTAGCCGGTTTCACGAAATATAACGATGCGGCCCTTCTCAAAGTCGTTTGGCGGGTCGTAGGGGCTTCTAGTGCGTCGTCGAGGTACTATTAGCAGCAACTAAAGTCTATGCAACGACAAAAGCAGCCATTATATTCATAGTGAGGCGAGCATATGTTTGCCTGTGAAAAACATAGTTCAATAAGGTATGATCTTAGGTAGCTATATTCCGGGATTAAGACCTAGATGCATTCAGTCTATTTATTCGGTTCTACGAGAGTAATCACGTATTTATCTAATATAGCGTTAATCGGTCGGCCCCGGTAGCCTAGTGGTTAGTCCCNGATCGTACAATCCATTTGGTTACCTCGAAGTGTAACGAGCTTAGTCAATTCTATCATATTTTTTTCAGTTTAGGGATCCTTATGGATTTAAAGCCTCTATTAGGTTTACTGATTGTTTCGTCAGCAAGTGCCAAGTAGGCTGACTCCTTGATTTTTCTTTACTCTGTATTCTGCTCTGTGTGTATTATCGAAGCGTTATTGTGGTTCATATTTTGACTGCTATCCCAACTATTTGTGGTCTGTTTGTGTGACTGTGTGTCCATCGCATCCATTTATTTCCTGTCCCACAATTTTAATTTTCAGAGGTCATTCTGTATCTCGTATACAGGATGTTTGTAAAGTTCCACCCCCCTGCAGAGCTTGGAAACCGTAGAAATTTGGAGAAACGGCTAAACACGTGGTCCATGATTTCGAGGGGCTGCTTTATCCGTGACAAGGTATCGACGCGGGGCCCCGCAGGGACCCGTGGCTGCGGCCCAACGCGAAACATTTAAATGGAAAGGGGACTCGTGTGATACATCATGTGAAAGGTCTAATCGAGACGAGTAAAAAAATATAAATTTGCTACGAGGTTCACTGTTTCTTCTATCCTGGTAAGTTTTGTATACTTCATATACTTTCAAAATTGTTAAGTGTATTCCAATTCTTATGGAGATTTTTATTTTGNTTCTGAAGAATCTTCAATCATATATTTGTTATTACTGAACTTTACACTGAACAATGCAGCTACTTTTCCCACCAAAATACAACAGACTGAACTCGGATCACAGCTGTGAACCTCCAAATTTGGTGGATCAGTTTGGTCCATGATCTGAACCAAGTTAAAGTCTTGATCTGCAATGATGCAACACTTCTTTCTGAGAACTAGGTTTAACTACGACTTTGAACCAAGATCATTTTTGATCTTCAATGGTGCAACCGGCCATAAGTGATTCACGTCTTATGCATGAGGTCTCCGGTTCGAGTTTTACCTCCAGCGCCTAATTCTTGTATTTCATTTTCCAATGATTTCTTTCAAACCTTTTTTTCAACATAACACAATAGACTCGATACTAACCGTTACACCACGAAAACATTATAGTATTTGTGAAAGATCGTATGCAGATAATCAGACCTTCAATACAATGAACTACATGCAGTTTGAGACGCAATGAATAACTGTAGGCTTACGAAATGTCAGTTTTCACGACAAGAAAGCCTCAAATCTAAAAGTAAACAATAAATTTTGGGCATCACATAGCTCAAATTGTATTGTTTTTGTTTCATTGCAAACAGAAACTATTTTTTAACTATTGTGTTATGATGAAATAAAGGTATGAAAAAAATAATTGGAAAATGAAATACAAAAATTAGACACTGGAGGTAAGACTCGAACCGGAGACCTAATGTATTAGACGTGAACCACTTAGACCATTCGGCTACGAAAGTCTAGTACAACACAATTAATTTTGACTTAATTTATGTTGAAATTCCATAAACACCTGCAATTACATAGTTGGCAATTCTGTTGGGTGGGCGTGGTCTCTTGGGAACTCGTCTCGTGGTTGGCCAATTTAGTTGCTTAAGCACGGCTAAAACAAATAAAAAATTAATTACAATATTGGGTCCAGAGAACCCACTCTCCAATTTTTGGTACAAAGTTTTTGAACACCCTGCATATTCTGAAATTCAAGTTGTTTAATTCCTATAGGTTTTCAAATTCAAACTGTTTATTGCCAATGTGTACTGAAATTGAAATAGTTCTGAAATTGAATTGTTTTCTAATTCAGATGTGTTCTGAAATTCGAATTGCTTTGAATTCTATATTCGAATCTAAAATTATTCTTTTGTAGGTTATCATACTCAGGGATTCCAGTGTGTGAAATACGCTTACGAAAACTGAAATTTTCTTTACGTTGAAAAAATATTATATCTTGTTTTCATCAATATAATCTTGATATTAGACTATTCTAAACTACCATGTTCACAAATTTTTTGTTTTGAAAAAATATAATTTTGTTCATTCCGAGATTAAAAACGTTCTTCTTGGCCGCTTAGTGTGTTCAAAAAAATCACTTGATATGTGATATATCTTTAGTTATATAACATACACGAAAGTAGAGTTAAATACATAATCCCTATATTCACTATAGACTACAGTACTTCATTAAAANATTCTTACCTTGTTTTATGTGTAGGTTACTTAAATGTCTGTTAACAGCATTTTGTGAGTGACCCTGTACAAAAAATGTGTTATTAAACAAAATCAACACATTGTTATACGACAAAGATGGAGGATAGTGGTTACTGCACACTCTAAAGTTACAGAAAACACACACGCACGACTTCATTCCATTCGTCGAAAAGACGTGTTTTTGGGGAAAAGGCGGTATTCTATTTCCTTTCAATTTGAAAAGTCATTCGATTTATTTGTGATATCTTTTCTCCCCTTCAAAAATCACTTTTCGTTCGGTGGACTGCGAGGGAAAAATGTGTTAGATTATTTTTTACCATCGTATGAGGGAAATATGTTCTTAATTTGGAAATTCTGTACCATGTCGCCCGAATAATTCAAGCAAACCAGACGAAACTAGTTTTGGATGGAGTGTGGCGGTATCGTGAGGGCCAAGTTGTGCTGAGGGAGGGATGCCAATGCGCAACTTATCTGCGCATGTCAGATCGATTCGACAGAAAGGGCAACACCGCGCCCAGCACACTGGAATTTTGACCGCTGGAGGAAGGGTGCTTGTCTGTCTTCTAGTTTTAACGGGAATTACAGTCCAGGTAGGAAAGACTATAATGCCGGTTTATTTTATTAGTTTCAATCTGCGTTGGTTTTCTAACATCAAACTACGATTGTAACTGATTACACTCTTAGAATCAAATAATGTTGTTTATGTGTTGTTTGTTAATCCATAGATTAATAATACATTCCTCGTTGTTTCNGTGGATATGTTTTGGTTTGACTTTATACAGCTTGGCAAGGAGGCTTCTGACTACTGACAAATTGAAACAGTGCATTTAGTTAAATATTTTACATTGGGTTTAACAACATAACGTGAAAGTGGTACCCCAGAAAATAGCAATAAACGGTATGGTGCCATTGGTTTTTATAAAGTGATTACTCTCTGAATGATAGCGGCTTTTGTCAGGAAACAGGTGTTTTAATTCCATACTAGACTGTCAGGGCGGTTGTCATTCATAGTGCTGCATTTTGATCTAACGTAGTATAATTCTTAGTACTCAGGGCAAGGGGCGGGNCTAGGATTTCAACCCAGAACCTCCCAATAAGAAGATGAATACATTACCAGTTTAAGCAAGTGTCAGTTCAATTATTGTGACTGGCAGCTTTAATTAGGTATAGCATGTGGTGTTAACGTAGTCTTTATTATTACGTTATTTTTTATCCTAATGGTAAGGTCCCGGATTCAAAACCTAGGGCTCCTTCTTGCCGTGAATATATAGAGGTTTCCTACGACTTTGTCACTCCACCTAAAGGTATGATCGTAGGCGTCTTCTGAGAGTCCTCGCCTCTTGATCGGGGATTTACTAATTAACTACCCGAGTACAAAGGGTTACCCCATTTCACATTAAGATATGTTCTTAGGTGTCTTCCAGAAAGAATGTTAAGAGCACGATAAATGTTTAATGGAAATATCCCACTATCGGCTATATGTCAAGCGAGTCGCAAAATACGCATACTGTCGGATGGGATAACCATGGACATTCCCTGCGAGAACCGTGGGACCATAAATTCAAATAATCAGATCCACTTCAGGTAGTAATTAATTTACTAATTTGACTGAAATGGTACTATCTACTGAAATTGCTGTGACAATTAAATAAGTTTTACACGTTGATTACATCTGGCCGCCCGCCATGTTTCGGCCAATGAACCAGAATGAGACAAGGGGCGTTTGAAACGTTCTTCTTTTTTATTATTGGTAGAATGTGGTTAATGGCTGCCTCAGTAATTCGACAGCCATAAACTTATTACACGATTAATTTTTTATGCTCACAGTCGAGCGAGTTGTTTTAAGATTTAAAGAGTGTAGTGAATACGGAAGGCAATGAGTAGTGTTAGGTAAAATGTAATAATGAATATTTGTTTTCTTGGGGACTCATCCCGTCTGGCACGGTGCATGAAAAGGATCAGTCGGTGTTGCATGATTACTGCGTGCATGATTTGAAGTGAGATAGTGTGCTACTTTTCCATTTTTGCGTCTGGCAGAAGTGATACAAAAAAAAAATGTAAAGTACCCTAAACCACCACGGCACGCTCTTTAACTTCAGCCGACTGTTCAGTGGGTTCATTTAGTCCAGGGCGGAAATCACACTCCCGCACAACAAATTGCTCTATTTCTGACTTATTTGGTACTGATCTGGGAAACCGAAGANCGAGAAACGTAAAACAAAGTCGTGAGTTTATTTTGGTGTACAGTTTTCAAATCTAAATAAAATATAATTTAAATAATTAGTATATTCGTCCATTTTTGTGTAAAAATTCGAATTATCCTTATTTTACTGGTTAAAGTTTATTTACATTTAGAAAACTTTACAGCGAAATAAACACAAGGCATTCTTAAAGTTACTCGCTTTTAGCTTCCTAGCTTTGTTCCAGATAATTCAGAAACAGAGCAGTTTGCAGTTCGGGAGCTGAATTTTTCCCCTGACCAGTGGTGATATTTGTTAGAACCAACTGCTTCTTGAAACCATTGATGAGGACCAATGTT
>KZ873609.1:41231-51276 GCA_003456935.1 Machilis hrabei
GTATCAAAATGGAAATTAAATTTGACTTATTATGTCTAACTGTTATGCTACTTTTCAAACAGCTTTAATACTAATTCACGCTAAAGGAGTTAACACTGCTTTATAAATGTATTTATCGTGTAACCTAGGCTGGCTGTAGTTTAGTCCAATGCTGGTGGCTAGACCAAANAATTTTCTTTATAATTCGGTAATTATGTGGCCAGATTGCTATNTTTACCATCTCATTAGTCCAGAGAGGGAAAAGATAACTATTGTAGGGTTAGGGAAATGTTTTGTGAGCTTTGCTAAAATCTGTTTCAGCTATAGACATATTTTGTGTTTGTCATTTTAGGTGCAGGCCGTAGTTATTAATTTGAAGGTTAATTTTATACTAAACGTTGTAGTATGATTACAAAGTTTTCAAAAAACCAAAGAGACACTTAATTCCTTTGATAAAGACAACCTGAAGCAAAATTAAATATATTTTACAGTAAAATAGGTGATAGCCCTAAATAATTATGGTAACTTCAAGGTATACATACCTCAAGTAATCATAATAAGCTTCAAAGATGCTCCACTTTAGAGAAATTTTCCACTAAAGGTTGAAGTTTCCCTCTTAACCGTCCCAGTGTAATTTAAGTGTAAGGTAGTACTAAAGTGTTCTAGAATAAGTAGTGGGTAAAAGCTTTATCCCGCCCCTGGAAAAAAAAAGTGTTGCTATGCGGAATCCAAATTTGACTGACTCGCGATGGTAGGTGCTGCCATCTAATATCTGATTCTGTACATATTTCATCGTAATATCTGATTCTGTACGTATTTCATCATATTCTTTCACGAAATTGTCATATTTTAATATTGGAATGTCTTTTGTATAAAATAAAGATAACACTGAATGTAAACACGTACTTTTAAATTACAAAAATGGTGATTAAATACGTAATTACGAGGCTAATCTCACGCGCTATTGAAATATGTACAAAAATACATCTCCAGGACCGGATCAGGTTCACCACCAGATGATCAAGCACCTGCCAGAGTATGCTCTGCAGGATTTCCTGAACGTAGTGAACCGGATGTGGCAAGAAGATGTTTTTCCAGACGACTGGAGGACAAGCATTGTCGTTGCAATTCCGAAACCTGGAAAGGACCCACAGATAGCAGTCACCTACCGTCCCATTGCATTAACCTGTTGCCCGTGTAAAGCTGTTGAAAAAATGGTCAACTGTCGTCTTGTCTGGTTCCTGGAGTCGCATCATCTACTGGCCGACGAGCAGTGTGGCTTTCGTCAACGTCTTTCTACGACTGATAACCTGGTGACACTTGCGACGGAGATCCAGTAGGCCTTCGTCAATCGCCAACATCTACTCGCAGTGTTTTTTGACCTAGAGAAGGCGTACGATACTATGTGGCGTCATGGGATACTTCAACAACTACATGACTGGGGACTAAGTGGGCACTATCCAATCTTCCTCCGGAACTTTATGTCGGACAGACGTTTTGTACGTGGACGACTTTACTGTCATCTGCCGTTCACAGGAAATTGCCACATCCACCCGTGCCGTTCAGTCAACAATTGATGCGGCGTCCGTCTGGAGTGAAAACAATGTTTTCAAGTTTTCGGACGCCAAGACGTCGTGTGTCCACTTCTGCAGGCTACGCCTATACCCGGACCCCGTCCTGCACCTTGGAGCTACACGTTTACCGTTTCAGCCTTCGGTACGATTCCTGGGGCTTCAATTTGACAGCTAGTTAACTTGGACTAAGCACATCCGACACCTCCGTGGGAAATACGATGACCTTCTTCGCCTGCTGAGGTCACTAAGTACAACGTGTTGGGGAGCGGACCGAGTAAGCATGTTACGCTTATGTAGTGTGTACGTCAGGTCCGTCCTCGACTACGGAAGTATAGTCTACGGGGCAGCAGGTCCCAATTACCTGCGTTTGGTTAATACTGTACATCACAAGGGCCTACGCTTAGTTTCCGGTGCATTTCCCACGAGTCCAGTGGAGAGTCTTTACGCCGACACTGGAGAACCACTGCTGCTTGTCCGTCGAGAGATACTGCTGACAAGGTTCATCACGCTGTTAAAGAGTCGTCCTAGTGTTCGTTCTAACGACGCTGTTTTCGATCAACGGCACCAGTTTTTATTTGAGGTGCACCCATCTTCTCCGCGCCCAATATGGATGCGAACCAACGATTTACTTGTTAACAAATTGGACATCGGGAACTTGGATGATTTACTTCCTGTTTACGAGATTGCTTCTGCCCCGGATCCTCCGTGGGTACTGCCAGAGCCGCAGATTGACATGTCATTGACCGCGCTGCAAACACCTTCACCACGTAGTCTCGTACAATAGGAGTTTCTGGCCCATCTAGAGAATTATAACGGCTTCACCTGCGTATACACTGATGGCTCAAAGTCCAACGTCGACGTCAGTTGTGCTTACGCTCTCCAAGATTCCGCAGCAATGTTCACAATGTCCAAATTCACTTATGTTTTTACTTCTGAGCTCTATGCCATTTATAGAGCCATCTTGTTCGCCAATTCTATTCGCACCAATTCACTTTTAATATGCACAGACAGTCTCAGCTCCTTGTACACACTTTCAGACATGCATTCAGATAATCCCCTTGTAGTACGCATTCGAAATATTTTAGCTTCTGCCTTTTCAAGGGACCCAGACTTCCGCTTTCTTTGGGTCCCAGCACACGTAGGCATTGCCGGTAACGATTTGGTCGATCAGCTTGCCAAAGGTGCCGCATCAGGTCGCGGACACTTTATCGAACGGACAGTTTCAACAGACGTGGGCTGCTTCCTCCGTAGGAGACTTTTACATGCGTGGAAACTGGACTGGGAAGAGTTACGACGCAACAAATTGCGAAGGATCAAACCTACACCATTCGTCTGGAGCTCATCTTCTCGACGAGACCGGCGAGAAGAAGTAGTACTGGCTCGACTTCGCATTGGACACACTATTGCCATTCAGGAGGTTGGGCCTCGCTGTCTACCGTGTAACGTCGTCTTATCCGTTTTCCATGAACTGATACGATGTCCACATTTTGCTGCTGCTCGCAGACGCCACCACATCCCGGCTACAATTAGAGAAGCACTACAGGATGACCCTACTGTTATCGACAGGGTCTTGCAGTTTGTGTATGAAATAGGCTTTAGGGCCTGAATGCCGCGGCTAGATCAGAGTTCGATGGGCGCTAATGACCTCAGCCGTTGACGTGCCCTAAAACACCACACCATCATCATCATCATCCTGAGGACGAATTAAAGTAAATATGTGCAAAAACTTTGAAGTGCATATTAAAGAGACCCAGAATTGCTTTTTACGTTAATGCAAAATATTTCAGGAAGTCCAGTGAATGTGAAGTGCACGTACTTACGCTGTTTTCCATTTGCCGGAGGTTTACGTAATAAATATGTTCCTCAATAACAGAATGTAAACCAGCAATATAACTTGGACTTTAACAGGGTGACATTTTTACTACTGTTTTTTATAACCATGTCAGTACTTCTGCAGAGTCTGCTTTCTCTGTTCATGGGTTTCTAACTAAGAAGAATGTGACTGCTTGTGCACCTTCTCTATTTCCTACTTCAAACATCTTAACGTCTGATGTTTCCGAAACGTCAATGTGCCACAACAGGAAGTGATAATTTATTATGTTGCCACGATTAAAAAAATGGCAGGGCATGATTGCCACTTTAAACCTGCATATCAACAATGGTCAGTCCAGGGCATGGCTGGTTCGATTCTTCGAAGGATACTACTTTGAAGATAATTCAAGACCTGGTAATGCCAGCTTATATACAATTACAGTTTTAAATGTGGGAAAAGCAGAATCTCCACTGTGTGCTCTATTAAAGAAGATTTAATGTACGTAGTGCACAGCGTAATAGGAAAATACCACTGGTTAAGGNATATACCGAGTGCTGCGTCTTCGTACAATTGACAACAATGAGTTCAGTTATTTGAAATAACGTTCATAATCTGCTATTCAATTGGTCGCCAACAGTGTGTGATAAGTTCCGTTGTTTGGTGTTCAACATCTTAGAATCATTGTAATGGGCTTCGTGTTACATTATTTTACGGCTGTGTTTTATTATCACGAGGTGGCAAAAANTGTGTTAAATTCATCTTTACCTTTCAGACTTTGAAGCATATCGTGCTATTTTGGTCCTATTCCTAAACCTCATCAAATAAATATTCAAGTGTGGAGCATAAATATTTCCAGACTGTCACGTTCTTGTCTNTATGANGTCCCCATAACAAGACCACATGATTGGCAAATGCTTCAGATGACTGCAGTAGAAAGTTTTATTCTTGCTTCAGTTATGTTATTCTAGAGGCGATAGTTCTTACTTCTAGTAATTTACAATTTATTCTATAGTGATAACATTGCTTTTGAGAGGAAATTAGCNTGTGAAGTTAAACAACATCTACTTCATCTACGCCATTGCAGAGTGTGGATAAAATATTACGCTTTGTTTCTCCTAACGGACTGCTGATACTCATTACAAGACCACATGATTGGCAAATGCTTCAGATGACTGCAGTAGAAAGTTTTATTCTTGCTTCAGTTATGTTACTCTAGAGGCGATAGTTCTTACTTCTAGTAATTTACAATTTATTCTATAGTGATAACATTGCTTTTGAGAGGAAATTAGCCCATACAACAGAACATGGAACAAAGTTGTTGAGTCAGGAAGCTGATGTTTTGGCAATTAGAATAGTGATACGTGGAGTTCAGCGACGAGTCTGTATTTTGCCTTGGAACGCGTGACAGCAGTTTCTGTGTTTGATACTAATTACATTGACCCCACTACGTCCAGTGTGCAAATGAAATATTAATGACACGTCTACCTTGTGTTATAATATCAGGAGTGTCACGACGGTGGAAAGCCATTATTGTGTGTTAATATCGTGGCACCGTTTTAACTTAAATTAAATAAAAAATACTTTTTTCAAGAAAATATATATACCATACTCTGTCAGGTCAATACAGGGATACCTGTCAAAGTTCTTATAGCTACGACGATGGAAAGAAAGTTATCAGTCATTCACAAAGTATGTAGCAAACAGCAACAACATTAGTATATGTANTATGTTTACAAGAACACTGGTTATTTGGTTCTGATACTAGACAAATTTCCTGCTCTTCTGTTACCATCAACATCTGATTTTCTGCATATCCTGTGACACTTCGTACTCTATCAGTATGTTGTTTTATTGCAGACGAATTACGTGGTGTTAGTTCTAGTAAAAATGATGTACACATGAATGGTATGGCCTGGTTCTTATTTAAGTCTTCTGGTTGCACTTCATATCATACAGTGCACTTTTATAGGAGATCATACTGGAGCTTCAGAGACAACTGCCGATGGCTCTTTAATATGCAGTCATCAGTGAAATAACATAAGCACACGTAAGGTTTATTTAAAGTTAACACACACAAAACTATAGCAACTACGTATTTTCGTGAAAGTGCACATTACTTATTATTACTACAGTTGACAGTGAATCGTTTTTTCTGGAAAGACACCAAAGAGTCCCCAGCAAACTACTTGTGTTTGTCCAGAAAACCACAGCAATCTACTTGTGTGTCCAGTAAAACGTATGACCCCCTTACGACTGTACTGTATTCTAATAGTATCACATTGTTTTATTGTAGATACTGTGGGGTTCATAGATAAAAATGTACTAGACACAGAGTTAACAGAACTTGTACTGTTTCTGTAAAATAACAGAAGTGATGTCAGGCGTGATCTACTTCTACGATTATTTCCGGTGTCGACGTGCCATTAAACCAAAGTCATCATCTACGATTATTGTGCCTTTGGAACCGAGTTTCTGGTTGTAACAATGTGTTTACTGCAAGGACTACTGAATAAATGCATTCCTTAATAGATATACGTCAATTCTAACAGTGATGAACCAATTTAAGCATCACCATTAAGTTAAGGAAAGCCCTGTATGTGCAGTATACTGAGCACATGTGAAGGTACACCATTCTCCTAGCAAGATGCAAACCATTTTTGGTCAGCGCTGTAGCTACCACCACCACTGCGAATATGTTAAGGTATTGTTCGAAACTACAACTACACGGATGGCCTATCCAGGATCTGGGTTGCAGTGTGTGCAGTCGTGAGAAATACATCCATTTTCTTTCATGCTTGCACAATACAATGAATTATAAAAACTATGTGTACTGTTAAAGCAGATTCTTGTCATTGGATGGTAAATGGTTTACATGATTGACAAAACGGTGTATAATAGTGTCATACAAATTGACGACTCGTCTTCGTTTTGAGGGAAGAGACTACAAAGGCCNTATAAAATCAGCTTTACTGTGAAGTTAAACAACATCTACTTCATCTACGCCATTGCAGAGTGTGGATAAAATATTACGCTTTGTTTCTCCTAACGGACTGCTGATACTCATTTGCAGTGCACGTACTTTTTAATTTTGATATATGTGAGCTGCAAAAGTATGAAGTGTATGTGTAGTAATTGCAGCCCACCACATACATAGAAATGAACGCATCGTTATATATACAAACAAAGTATACATCTTACAAGAAAACATCAAGTACAACTGATACAAAACTTCAATTGCAACAGAAAATTGAAGCTCTAGTGTGAATAGTTTAAAATGGTTAGATATACGTCATACAACAAGAAAGTGGAAAGGTGAAACTCTGGAATTAACAGTAAAGGAACTAACTAGTTAAAAGTTGGAAGTAATGTTGAAGATACAAATCGCTACATAAACCACAAGTAAACAGTAATCAATTGTCACCTAGAATCGTAACGCCAATAAAGGAACAAGTTGTATGACGAGGTTGGGTCTGTGCCATAATTGCTTCAATGATAGTGTCGTTTGAAAAAAAGACTACAATTTCGGATAACATCTCAAACTTTGAAAGAAAAATCAAATGGAAATTACAACAAGATAAAGACCCTTTCAGCAAACACGATCAGAAAGTCAGTGAAGTATGCCTTGCAAGAAACTAGAACAAATCCAGCAGCGACCCCACATGAAGGATGGAAGGAAAATGAAAAGTATCGTAAAGGATGAACTATCAGTTGAAGATACCTTCATTTAGCCAACCACCTCGCCTATATGGCTTATTGAGAAACACCTCAGACTACTGCAGCCATACCCTACATTCGTGGTGCAGCAAAAGAATTAAGATTCGTTGGTAATAACTGTATCAGAATGTCTGTCTGTAGTACAGATAGACTTATATAAACCTCAGACAATCTCGGAACGAAACCCAGGATACCAAGATTGCATGTTTAGCCTCCCATACCAGTGCTACAAATTCTACGTAGTTGAACNCGATTGACCACTTAATTTGGAATCAAGAAATATTAGTCCCTAACTCAGCATCCAGAAATGGAAATATCATACATAGCTGATTATGTCTTGGAACTGTGCCACCAATTTAAGTGAGAAGTACAAACAGTACAAAGGAAACAATTTATGCCAACAACCTACCAGATTAACTTCAAGTNAGCCATCGATCAGTATTAGTAATGTCTGAGAACACAAGTGACTGGTGCAGTGTAGTGGGTAGAATGTAAACTGACATGTACCTGGATTCATTTCCGGCCTAATTTCCAAGGAACATACATGACTAGATGGGTGAGAGAGCCTTAAGGTGCAGACAGACACTAGAAAATTGATAAAAGCCCAATAGATTTGCAAAGTTGTAATAAAATTGTCTTGCTTTTAACTTTAGTTTTTCTATTATACATTTGACATGTTTATATTTTCATAACGTTTTTAAATACCTATACTTGACAGGTACTATGTTTTTGTGTGCTTCCAATCTGTACATATATGCAGATAAATTTTTCTGTCATTTAGCATTGACATAAGGTAACTAAATTTATCCCCAATATTTTGTTAATATTTATTATGGAAGTTGGTTTCCATGACGTAGTATATAATTTTCCTCCTATCATTGAGTGTGCAAGTTTCTGTTTCCATATATTAGTATGTACGTTACTGTTTGAATATATTAGTATGTACGTTTCTGTGTCCATATATTAATATATAAGTTTACATTTTCATATATTAGTATGTAAGTTTACATTTCCATGTATTAAAAATGTAATGCATTTTGTTTGTTTCCATATTTTAGTATGTAAGGTTCTGTATCCATAGTTCAGTACGTCAGTTTGCTGTTCTTATATTTAATATGCAAATTTACTTTTCTCTATGTACATTAATATAGTTTGTAGGATTTTTTAAGTTTTTAGTGTGCTATTGAGTGTTAACTTTATATATTTCTAAGCTGTGTTGTTTAATGTTTTGGCATTGTATACGTCTTGTAATTTTGTCAACAAAAATAGATTACCATACTAAGTAAACTTTTTATAGTATTTTAAATCATAATAGACTGTTGTAGCATCTGTTTGATTGACTAGACATAAATTATGAGTCAGTGTAACTGGTAGTGAACAATGGTATTATTTTCTGTAAATATGTAGGGGCCTAGTTATTTCTCAGTTGAGTTGGAATTTGACTTAGATGTTTTCAATGTATGTATTGGTATTTTTTTCATATAGAGCTGTAGAACAGATAAACCAGGTTCACATTGACGGCTTTTTTTTGTGTGTGTGTGGGGAGCTCCAAACCTAATAAATTTTAGAAACTCTTTTTTACTTCTCATTGTTAGCATTACACAACTCAGTGATGCAAGACAACTGAACAAAGTGCCAGCAGATTTCGTCTTGAAAATTTAAGTGAGGTATTAATATATTGAGAATATCGTTTTAGTTTTCCTTCTCAGGTGTTAACTGGGTTGTTGCAAATGTAAATAACAGTATTTTTAGAATAGTTCTTATAAAGTTGCAATTTCTTCGAATAACAAAGCCGTAACTGGTACTGGGATCAATAAGCACAGCATAGTTAGCCAAGCCAATAATGTACCTANTCACCCAATTCAAGTACGGGAAAATGTTTTAATTTGAAAGTTGAATACATTGTGGAAGTAATTACTTCTTCGTCAGCTACTGTGTGGTTACCTATGTTTACGTGTCTTGCGTTGTAAATTTTAAATCAACCGACTACATTGCAGATCGTAGTAGTAGCTGTTCCTTCAGAAGGTTAAGACGGTCATCGAGACGTTTCCATTTGTTTTTTCTCTAGTAGCTTCGTGTCCAGCTTCCAGAAAGGACATGATTGTTTCCTTTTCAGCTTGTTNTCGATTCAGGAGTTCGGTCAAACTGAAAATATTGAGGTTATATCTCGTCGCTTTCCTATTCACTTTGGAATGCAATCCCTCCACATGATTCCTTGTTCTACTTGCATTATTTTCATAGTGATTCTAAAAGGGCCTAAAACGGGCAAAATAAATAGGCCATAACATAATATTTCAGCTACTGAGTAATGAAAATTAAAATTGAAAAAAACTTAAGACTACATTTTAACATGTATAGAAATTCCACAAAATCACTACCCTAGATAGCTTTTGAAATAATTCCGATTGAAATGTGGGAACCGCATGGCAAGTGTATAATGTTGGGAATCATCAAAACACGGTAACACTCTGTGATATGTTTGTTGTTAACGTGACATTTAGTTGTATCTGTATCACTGTAAGAAGTCACGTTTTACTCCACTTAAAATTAAGTATGTATTTTATAATAATGCATGATTATATCAAAAATAAAAGAAGAACAACGGAGGAAACAAAACGTTATGCTCGTCTATCCCCGTATCTACCATGAAACTGTGGAATGGTTATGACTACATATCGGGTGCATTTTTTTTTTTAAGTGGAGAAACATCTCTCCCATGTTAATAGGAACCAATGGCAGTGCTGCTGCTCTACGAGTCCACTTCCTTACTACTTGATCTTCCCTGAAGGTTTGCGTTATCCTTAGTTCCTGAACATTAATCTATATGCACTGCTTATACTGGAATAAACAACCTTGTATGCTAGCGTTTGGGAATATCGTAGAAATGACAATAATGAGGGCTTTCTTAAATTCGACGACAATTTTTTTAAAGACTAATCCATTTTTTACTGCTAACTTTTGAAAC
>KZ873610.1:7670-18678 GCA_003456935.1 Machilis hrabei
AAATCGAAAACTATTGGTCTGTGGAATTTTTGGAAAATAACTTTTCCACTCCATTTCAATCAAGGAACATACCATATCATTTTGTAAGGGGAATTTCCAAACACACTGTATAACAAAATAATCACATGTCTGAAAAGTTGTGCTGAAGACAATAGTAAAAGAACTAAATTATACAAAACAAGAGTAAATATACAAAAATCAATTAAAACGGTAAATCATCTCATACAAGGATCATTTACAAAGCAAGGGCCAGTCATGCACTCCATCTGGGGGACTGATGCGATCAAATGTGCTCTTCAATCGATTCATCGTGAAGCCAGACACCTCTTGATGATTTTGTTGAGCTGTACTGATTTATAATGAGTAAAACTATCAATTAATCCACCAGCTGTGAAGTTTGCGCCGGGAAATGGTTTTCGAATGCGATAAATCTTAGTGCAACCAAAATTCAGTGTCAATTACGTGAAGTTAAGTGCTAAATGTAATGAGCGAGGGCGAAGTGCAACAGTGGGTTATGCAAATTCAAAGATGGTTCACAAACATGCATAATGAGGAGTGCAGTGGTCGTCCTTACGTTGCAAATGACGAGCTTGTTGACAAAATGAACGACAAAATTAATGAAATTCTGCGATTTACAATTACTGCATTGGCAACATGTTTTTCAATAATTTCACATACAGTGCTGTAAGAATAAGTGACAGACATATTGCAATATTACAGAGTGTTTGCAAGATGCATGCTCAACATGCTGACTTATACACACAAAAACCAGCACAAGGCCTCAGCTTAAGCATTCCTGGGGCAGTACGAATTTCAGTGACAAATCCCTAGATCACATTGCTACTAGTGACGAGACCTGGATCTCCTACGTGAATGGTGAAACCAAGAAGAGGTGTGTTCGCTAAAACTGATAAAACTCAAGCAAACATCTTCTGCAACAAAGCTTATGTCCACATTTTTTTTTAACACGAAAGGTGTTTAGCTGGTGGAATTCATAACTCCAATGAGCAGTAACCAGTTCGGAAGTGTACTACGAGACTTTCAAAAAATTAGGGCAGGCCATTCAACACAGACGGCACGGTCCACTGACTTCTAGTGCTGTAGTGTTGCATGACAGCATAGGACCATACACTGTTGTGTGTACCATCCAACTGAATGAACAATTCAAGTGAGCATTGTTCCACCACCCATGTTACAATCCAGACTTGTCCCCTAGCGACTGTCAACCGTTTCTTAACCTCAAAAACCTCCTTGCCTCGTATAACTTAATGGATAATGACGAACACACATTTTTCAAATCAAGTTTCATACGAGTCTAACCTGTGAAACTGCCAACTGAGTCTTGAGGCTTCTCTCCATCCTTTTCAACCTCTCAAACCAAATACAAAACGGAAACTCTTAACAAAGAAACACGTTCTACTGCGTCAAAACCAAACACTCCTGGTAATGGTAATAGCAGACTTTCCANTAAGCTCTGCAATATTCATGGACTGAAATCAAACTTAAATTCAGTTCACCATCATTTACAAAGTCGACAACTTCATGGTCTACTTATTACAGATCTTAGAGCATTTCCCAGCAGCTGTGTCCATACTACGATCTACATGAACCATTTTGTTTCAAAGGTGGTACTTGTGCTCGGATATTTCCTGCTGTAGGCTTCCTAATTTTGAATCTTCTTTGTCTGACTTCTTGTGGTTTAATTCGACACACAAAACTTCTCCATATTTCTCTGGTGCATCTGTCGTTGCCCTAATGACGAAAATTTTTGAGAATTCTTTGACTTTCTATCCTTTAAAATTGACTTTCTTCAGACTAATCATTCGTCCTTGGAAATCATTATTCTTGGTGATTTCAATGTCCACAATACCAATTGGCTGAAATGTTCAGGTCATACTGTACGCCTCCAGGGTGTGCAGCAGAGGCCAGTGACCACGCCCAATTCATAATTGTTCCAGATAAAGACACGAACCAAGCCAACACATNACATCTTCTTTTAACCAATAACCCTGACTTTTGATTAATGACGTTTGATAAGTGTAGCCATAATTCATTGTTGTGGAAGTTTTATCTTTTTATTTATTTTATTTAGTTGAATGACTAAATGACATGTAATGTGCTATTAATGAATCATAATTTTTATAATTGATCTTTGGATGATTGCATAAGTTCGTGCCCGATTTGAAAATAAAATTCAATAGGTTAAATNTTGATAAAAACAGTTATATTAATAAATTACATACTTACCATCATTCTCTACAATTGTTTCCCAACGTTCTACAAGTTTGTCGATTCCATTTTTACAGAAAGAGCTTGGTTTTCCTTGAAAAAAGTTGGTGAGGTAGTTTTCGACATCTTCCACGGAATTATGATTCTTGCCATTCAAACTATTCTGCATAGACCGGAACAGATGAAAATCTGAAGGAGCAATGTCTGGAGAATACAGTGGCTGCTGCAGAATTTCCCATTTCAACTCCTTCAGTTTTCGCAGCGTCTGTTGAGCGACGTGTGGCCTAGCATTATCGTGATGGAAGCCCCACGCCGCCTTTTCGAATGGCCCAAACCAGACATTTTTCTCGAATTGCCGGATCGAGTCTAGTGAGTTGCTCACANTACTGATTGTTTCGACACGTCGGAGTAGCTGGAAGTGAATAATTCCCCTGCAATCCCACCAAATNCACAGCAACACCTTCATTGGATGCAAGCCAGCTTTTGCGACGGGTTCTGCACCTTCGCCTGCTTCTTTCCAGGTCTTTTTTTGCTGTACGTTGTTGTACAGGATCCACTTTTCATTGCCTGTTACAATTCGATCCAAAAAAAGGCTCTTTTTCATGATGTCTAAAGAGAGAAATGGCCACAGATATGGGGTTCAGNTTATTCCATTCAGTCAAAGAATGCGGCACCTATGTATCGAGCTTGGAAATGAATCCAAACTTCTTTAAATGGCAAAATGCGAACGAATTATCAATGTTCATCCTCTCAGCAATATCCTCAGTTGTAATCCTTGGGTTATTTACCACTAAGGCACTCACAATGTCGTCATCAATGCCGGAGCGGGGTTGATCGTTCACGTTAAAATCACCATTTCGAAATCTGTCGAACCACTTTTTAACTGTCCGGAGAGCAGGAGCACGGTCCAAATAAACGCCCTGAATGTTTTTTTGTGCGGTTCCAACACTCGCTCCTTTCCGAAACTCGTATAGCATAACATGCCGAAAATGTACCTTTTCGTTCTCCATAGTGAAAAATGTACCTCATGCACAAATCGACTTATCTGAACGGCGTCTGATGCTGTCACCTATTGAGTGTATGCAACATGACCAAAACAAAAACACCAGCGCCGCCGTGCGGTAACATTTGTGCCATGTATGAAAATTGGGCACGAACTTATGCACTCATGCGATACAAGAATGTGTTTTTAATTATTTTTTTTTTTTACTACTGGCAGTTGCACTTGCATTTTCAATCACATTCTGGTAGCTGAAATACAGTCATTAGCAAATTTTAATAAAAGAGTCTTCTTTTTTATGAAAAAAAAACTTTCATGCTTTATAGCATTCATAAGCAGCTATACAACTTGTACACAAACACTTTTCTTTATCTACATTGTTGTGAATGTTAACATTTTTAAAGTAAGATATATGAACAAATATTTATTGAAAGGTGATGCTGCACAGAATGATAAAAAAGCGAAATGTTGGTTTACCTTAATCCACTGAGGACAGCAAGGCTTTCAGACATGAAATAAACCAGCAATGTTGATTTTTCAAGTGTCAGCAGTTTTAGAGAGCACAATGTCTTTTCTCTGCCTTACAATTCAGGAATTGCTTATTTCACGTTTTTTATTATTATTTCAGTGTTCTAACTGTTCTTAACATGTAAAATACAGTACAGTACATCTCTTATTTATCGGAACAAGAGGAACATTTTGTATTTGTTTAATTTAGTTTCAACAGGATCTGGCAACACTGGTGAACTTGTGGCAAATGCTACCATCAAAACAAACTAGTTTAAACATTTTTAAATGTGTTGTTTGTGATATTTCGTCTATGCTTTGAATTTTGAGGTTTCGATTGTGATTTCAAGACTGTGTTTTGTTTGGTGTTTTACACGGATACAACTCCAAGTAAGCAAAGTCGGATCGTGACGCTTTCTCAGCACACTATAATTATAATGACACAAAGAGACATTGCCAAAGAGTGTAATGTTGGTGTGGCAACTGTGAACTGTGTCCTTAAGAAATTCAGGGAAACGGGGTTCCTCTCTCCACAAAATAATAGGGTACGGTGGGACCAAAAAGGAAAACAACTGAACACATAGACAGTGTTTTGGTCAGGATGAGTAAAATGAAGCCTATGTTGTCTGCTGTTGACATTACTTATGAAATGGTACAGTCTGGGGTTAACATTCATGTGACTACTGTAAAAAGAGGCTCGCAAAAATGGGACAAAAAGCTCATCAGAAGAAACAAGTAATGACTCTAAGAATGTGCCATTAACGTTTGATATGGGCTAAGCAACACAAAATTTGGTCAGTGTAGATTGGAAGAAAGTGTTTTTTTCCGATGATAGTCATGTGGAGGTCCACGGACATCGTGTGAAGTTCGTACACTAAAGCCCAGGTGAGAAGACCTCTACTGCCCACATCCAGCAGACACCAAAACATCCCTCTCCCCCAAAAATGTTTTGGGACTTCACGAGATTTGATGGTCCTGGGATCTTGGTTCCAGTCGATGGTATGACGAAATCTGACCAGTACATTTCATTGACTGAGTTTAGAATCATCCCTCTCCTTCGACAGAAGCTCCCTGATGGAGGCGGCATTTTTCAGCAGGATCTAGCGCTGTTTCGTTTCACACGTCAAAGAAATGTCAGATTTTTTTTTTTTTTTTTTTTTTTTGCGAGAAGGGCATAACTGTTCTGCCGTGATCTGGGAACTCGCTAGACATTAATGGCATAGAAAGTCTATGGGCTATCTTCAAGGGAAATCGACTGTTCGACCAAGAAAAGCATGGTTTCACGATGAAGAAACTTAGAAAACTTGCAAATCACTCGTTGGATCTATACCAAAAGTACTATCAGATGATAATACAAAACCGCTATCAGATGATAATAAAGAGTAAAGCAGGATGCGATAACTACTAAGATGTCAATATGTGATAAGTTTAAAATGTTTTAGTAAATAAATTGTATTTTCACTCATCTTATTCTTTGTTTTGATTAATCTGAGCAGTACTGTGGAAGGCCATTCCTGCATTACACCCATTCCATCAATAACAAAGTACAATATCAAGGGATGTATTTAGGAAAAAAAAAAAGTTTATAGTCTTAAATCTCTATGCAGCTAGCTCTATACTTGAAATTGTTAAAAACACCACAAACGAATAACTGTCGTGTTGGAAAAATAAATTATTAATGATTGTGTTATATTGTCCATCTGTACACATAAAAACCACTTTTACAGAACTAAAAATTAAGATCACTGTATGGCACATCCTTACTAGTAAATATGTCAAAACGAAAATTTTAACCATATATGCCTTTTGTTTAAAAAATTTAGATGGTTCTTGTTCTTAGATTTGCCAGACCACTGAAAACTACCAATACAGTTTTTATGTTCTTTAAACCAAACCACTAATATAGCAAAGTGACAGCAAAATATAGTTTTGGAAATACTGAGGAGGACTTAATAAAAAAAAAAAAAAAAAAAAAAAAAAAAAATTCCGGCACTAGCCGCAAGAACCAGGTAGATTTCGTTTGCTCTCGGAAAGGATATTTTCCTTTTTTTATAGGATATTCAATTTTTAATAACTTTTGTTGGAAACATTTTTCTTAAATACAGTACCAGCATCAATTCTGTCATATCCAAACGAAGCATAGCGCGAAATTTCGTTTCGCTTAGAACGCAAATTTTCGTTCACTTACCAAGCTACAAAAAATTAAATTCGCTATTACGTCTTCAGGCTTCGCCTGAAAGACGTAACGAATGAAATTTTTTCGTAGCTTGGTAAGTGAACGAAAATTGGAGTTTTAAGCGAAACGAAATTTGGCGCTACGCTTCGTTTGGATATGACAAAATCGTTCCTGCTACTGTATACACCATTTTCCAAATACATGTAAAAACCGAGTTTTGACCGCCATTTTCCTGTATTGTGGCTCTATTTTGAAATTTATCAAAAAAATGATAAGAAGATTTTGTATAGGAAATTAGATTCTTTTGTTGGAAACATTTTCCCAAAATATCCAGTTTTCAAAATACATGTAAAACACTGGTTTTTCACTGCCATTTTCCGATATTGTGGCGCCATTTTAAAATTTATCAAAAAAATGAAAAGAACATTTTGTTTTAAAGATTTTCCAAAAATATCCACCATTTCCAAGATAAATTTAAAAAACTGTTTTTTGACCAGTATTGTCCAATATGGCGTCTTTATTTAAAAACCGATTTCCTCCATTTACGAACTTAGCCCTTTGGGGTCTGGGGATCACGATCGGTGAAGATTCATTGAAATTTTCCGGAAGTTGAGTCATGAGGGCTTCTGCAATAGGTAGATTTTTAATAGAAATCTACCTAAAATACTAAAAAAACATAAATTTACAAAGATAGTCCTCAACTTTATGCAGGTGACTCACACTCCTAAAATGCTGGAATATGTACCTGCTCATAATTAATAAAAGGTTTAAAAATTGCTAGGAGTACGTCAGGTACAGTATATTTTATACAGTTAATATCAAGTGCAGATTTAACGAACTTCTAGTTACCATAAGTGCAGTAAAAACCTAGTCCCTTACGGTGTCAAAATGAAATGGATAATCTTTTGAAACATTGTTCAACTAGCAATGCTTGCATTTTTCCAGATATGTAGGCGATAACACAAACAAGTGAAATATATCTCACCTGTAGGCATTATTCCCAAAACAAGTCGTGGATATGCACTGTTGGTGCAGCTAACAGAACTGCCACACACTTGCTGACAGATCTCTGGTTTCACACAAGCTACCTCATCAGTGTAAAGGACTCGACTTATCATTCCCGGCACCACCATAAGAAACACCGGGAGTATCTTCAGTGCACCAGCAAACAGGGTACCTCCTTGGGCATGAGAGAGGGATTTAGCTGCCAGGGCTCGTTGAACCATCATCTGAAAATAAAGGTCAATTAATTGCACAAAGTTAAAAGAACACGCACAAAAACATGAGATAAAACATACCCCTACCACTAAAACAAATGGAGTTAAAATTGTGTGTGTGATAGAGATTGTTCACACATACAGAAACAAGTGCACATGCACAAGTATGGAACAAATGACAGTGGGTAAAAATTTAACCTGTGCTCAGTATGGTGTACGGTTACCTCTGATAACATAACAGTCCTGAAAGCGACACAGCATTCTGCAAATAAGGCTGTCCAGAATATCCTGGGACTTTGTTTCCGATTCCTTATTCAGCACAACCTCCAGTTCGTATGTTATTGTGGTAGGGAAATGGTAACCGGCAGTTCTCTACCCTACATCATCCGAGGCATGTTCTATTAGATTCAAGTTTGATGAAAATGTTAGCTAATCCATATCTACATCTACATCATACCCTGCAATCAACCGGTAAGGTACTTGGCAGGGGGTGCACGAGGCACCACAAGTTATTATTCACGTCCTAAACGGTTCCAATCTCGAATCGACCTCGGAAAGAATGACCAAAAATACGCATTAGATTTACAGCTGATTTCCCTCAACTCATCTTCACGATCGCGCTTACCAATATATGTTGCAGGTTTTAAAACCTTGCGTTCATTTAACTGCGACTGAGTGGAGTTTAGTTGCTCCAATCTCTTAATTCTGCTTTTTTCACGCTTCACATTAAGAGATTCCCAGCCCAACTCGTCTAACATCTCCGTTACGCTATCTGTCCTACCATAACGACCCAAAACAAATCTAGCCGCCTTATGCTGAACTGACTGAAGAAGATTTTGCAATCCAACCTCATACGGGTCCCAAACACAACTACAGTATTGGATAATTGGAAGCACCAATGTGTTATATGCAATTTGCTTAATGAATGACATCTTCAGTTTTCAGGTATGCATTCACAATAACAGCTTGGTTGGGTTGGGCAATATCATCAGCAACAAGAACAACACCTCAAAATACACAAAAATAGGTAGCCTGGATATCTTTTCCAATATCTAACAGTTCTTCTTGCCAATTTACTCTCACAGAGAGGTGTGCAAACTTCCATCAACACAGATGCATCCTCCACAATGGTTCTTGTACCAATTGTTGGGGGAATGCATTGTGTCCCACACATCTCTTCTGATGAATGTGCTCCACGAATTGGTTTGCAGAATGAAAGTGGACTTCTCAGTGAAGAGGTCGTTAACCTACTGTTCATGGGTTCAGCTGACATGCTGGTAATATCATTTCAGACAAGCTCTTCTGTGGGTCGGAGTGAGCAGAAGGCTGTCTTGTACAAATCTTCTGGCAACTAGTTTCTCTGAGTATGTCCAAGAACAGGAATATCCTACACTTTGAAATGAAATTACATATATGTTTAAATTAAATTAAAATATTTGAAAATGTATAAAACTGACATGTAATTTGATCGCCAAAAAAGTTAAATGATCCCCTCCGCGGCGTCTTGGAAAACAAACCAACAGGCAATGTATGAGGATTTTTGAGACTACAGAGTATCCTACCAGTGTAATATGCAATTTTTCACCTCGAGGCCCTCTATTAACCTGCATGTAACTTGTGGCGTGCGCAGTGGCTGAACCTGAAATAACATAGATCTGTATAGAAGACTTGAGGATGTCGCCTACGTGCCTCAACCAACCAGTGCCAGTAATGAGATCAGGTGGCTCATGCCAGGGTTGCCAGCTACTGGCACTCCCAATACAAATTTCAAATAGCCCAAATGAGCCACCCTAACAACAGCCTGTATATCAAAATCAAAGTGCCAATTTTTATTTTTATTATCTTCTTCTGTTAAACTTAAGCCTACAAACAGTTCGAAATCCATAACGCTACCGTTACAATATTGTGGGTAGGTATTTTAACATGCAATATCGTAGCTAATTATTATATGGCTTCGAACCAACCTAGGCTAAATGTACGATTTGTGATATGTGCTTAGAGCCTATCATTTTTGTTGTGACAGTAGCCTATATCCTACACATANTAAAATTCACGAGTCGCCACTGTTCTAGAAGTACACTGGTTCGGTTAGGATATCTCCTCAATAATAACGCATGCTGTTTAAGCTAAGACAATCTTTTATTTACTTCTTTCTATCCTAATATAAACCAAATTTTACTATTCAGATTACCAATAAAAGGGTAACTACATACTGAAGAGTTGTCCGACAGTTGCTTTAGTCACTCATACAGTACAATGAAAAGTATATTATGCTTATATAATTTAAAATTGTATTAGTCTAATAATAATACACGAAAACTATATAGTGCCTAATCATAAAAAGACAACATTTACTGTGTGAGTTCAATGAGAATAAACTGTATGAAAATACTTAACAAAGCCAAATATGACTTTGTAACAACTAATGCTGTGACAAACAACTTGCCAACAGCTACAAAACATGACCGATCAGCCAGAATTAAATCTGTCTTGTAACAAAATTCTGACCTCAACTACAAATATCTAAGAAGCTGTCAAAATGTAGTCACAGTTTGAAATTGTATAACTTTCAAGAGTAAGGAAGAATCTCTCTGCAGCAGTAGTGAGAACGAGAACAATGAGTAGGCTGCTACTGCAAAGCAAGAAGGCACACAGGGCTCTCTCACCACTAGGGTGTCTAATTTATACAATTTACAATAAGATATTCTAAAAATATCTGTAATACAACAACTCTTACAAGCAGCTTTCAACATACCAAAATTAAATCTGCGATGCACGACACTATGTCATAACACTGTCTTACCTGATCTGCACACCAATACCAAATGGATGCAGGTGTTTGCCCAAGCAGAAAGCCAGGCCATGGCAATTCTGGATCTTGAGCATCTCGTAACATCACCCACGAGTTGGAAGGAGGTATGCCGCAAGAACTATTTGGAAAAGTTTCATTTGGAATAGACTGTAAGTAACGGTACTGCAGTTCAGACCAACCACCAACTTCGATAAAACCTGTCAATGGAACGAACAAGTAATATAACTCTAAACACAACACACAAGTAGTATTACTCTGCAAAAAAAAAAAAAAAAAACTAACCTTTAACCATCACAAAAATTCCTCCTGCTAACATGATGAAGCATTGTAATGTGTCGGTGTAAATGACAGCCGCTAGACCTCCAACTGCAGTACAAAAATAGGTGAGCGCTAACAGCAACAAAATGCTCGACCACAGTCCCCATCCAACTGCTTGTTGAATGAACAGTGACCCACTATATATATTGACCTGAAACATAATTTGACATTTTTCATAAAAAGCCTTGCACGACAAAAAAAATTAAATACACTTTTCAAAACTGCTCGCAAAATAATAGCAATATGTTAGTAAACAGTATGCTTCGAGAAGGACACTGTTAAAAGTACAATAACTGCCAGTATAGTACATTAAGAAAGAAAAGGCCCAAGGTGTTGCCCGCAAAGAAGAGGATGGAAATTGTGTGGTTGTCAACCATTAGCAGGCCACAGCCCTTTAGAATGACTGTAGAACTTGTAGATAAAATCATGCTCTTTGATGTTACAAACTGAGTTTTATACATAATTTGCAAATTTATTTATTCTTCGGCCATGTCTGCAACGTTCAATAAACATATCCAGTCTGCTATAGCTTCTGTAAAATGAATGTACTGCACCAATTACCAAGACGTACTGGCTGTGCACAGGGCCGTATTAAGGTTTTTGCCGCCCCTAGGTACCCCCCAAAAAATCCGTCCCTTACTAACAGTAAACTGAGAAATAATAATTGTTTAAATACATTTTTATAAGTTATAACAGTGAACAAATTACATAAAAGTACTGGCTGTGCACAGGGCCGTATTAAGGTTTTT
>KZ873611.1:11129-22422 GCA_003456935.1 Machilis hrabei
CTGCCAAGAATGACTTTTGCATGCTTTTAGTGCTGATGTTACACGTAATTAAAGGTAGTTATACTTACTTCCTGAATCTGACTATCCAGCAAGAAATAAATAAGGTAACTTAGTAATAATTTTTCTAGCGCATTTGCTGTTTGTTGAACATATGCCTCCTGGATAGATAGATCTAGGAAGTGAGAGTAACTGCACAAACTATGTAGCTCTTACCATTTCTTTTCTTCCATGTTTTGTACTTCATGTTGATTAATGCTAACATTAAATCAACAGCACTGAAGACTCCCGTCGATTAGTCAGCAGATTGTGAAGTTACAAGAAAGGATAAACATGGCCTCAGAAATCTCTATCACTGAACTGTGTGGAACTTGCAGAAAAGTAGTTAGGGACAATCATAAAGCTGTACAGTGTGAAGGTGCATGTGAGAGGTGGTTTCATAGTAAATGCTCAGGCCTGGGAGCTGAAGATTATAAACGCCTTGCGGAAAATAAGAGTATAAAATGGCTGTGCACACGTTGTGAGCCAAACAAGCAAAACTTACCACCTGAATTTCTTACTGATGAGCCATCAGTTGAGCCTGGAAAGAAAACACTGGCACACAAATCTACAAAAAAAAGCTTAACCCTTGCTTCTTCAAAAAAAACATTGGCTTCTACAAAAAAAACATTGGCTGCTTCAAAAAAAGGGACAGCACCAGGTTCTGCAAATAAGGATGCACTTACACAAAAGCGGGGCAGAAAACCAATGCAAATGAAGGTGCTGAGGAAGAAGAAGACCTTGAAAGTTGAAATTCAAGAGAATGGCAATGAAACAGTCAGTGACCTGATGGAGGAGGATGGTAGGTACGTATTAATCATGTAATGTGAAAATGTAGGACTTATTTTTTAACAGCTGAGGTTAGTACAGTTGAACTTATTTTCCTCACAGGTTCCATTACAGAAGCTGAATATTAATGGTTTTATTAGTTCTTGCTACTCTTTATTTCCCATTTTGTTATTAGGGCTTTGAACAAATAAGTCTAATATCTTTTAAGACTAGTGATGGGCAGTGGGAATTTTCCCAATGGGTCAGTAAATAATGGGAATTTTCAAAAAAAAATTAATTTCCACCCAAAAACTGGGATTTTTTAAAATATTTTTTACTGCCTTTCAAGCACATAGCCTAGATGTTTTATTAACATGGAGGGGGTGAAATAAATGTTAGGCTATTAAAATACTCCCATGTACAATATGTTTTTGAAAAATGTTTTTGAAGATCCTTTCAGGATCATGCCCTGATGCCCCTCTTGATAGAAAACATTTACCTTAACATCATTAACATCCCGTGGCATTGCACGCCGGAGGTCCCAGGTTCGATTCCTGGCTAGGACTGGGTGTTAACTCTATCCAAGGAATAAACACGGCTTCGTTCGGCAGTACCTGTCATAATCGTTGCACGGATGAGATTTGTCGAAAGTTTGATGTAATTGAGTCCCTTTGTACAAGCCTCTCCTTGTATTTAAATCCCCCAAGAGCATGGTAATATCACCCACCTTGAGGTTCAACCCGTGGAGTGGCATCCCTTAGCGTGTGAGATTATTCAAAAACTCCACCGGGTACTTCTCCCTTTCAGAATCATCCACGCACTCCACTGAGTCCATACTTAAGAAAGTCAATTAAACCCCCTCCAAAAGGTCCAGAACTTCCTCGATATTTAATGTGACCTCGTCATCTCGAGGTATCCTCAACAATTAAGCTGTCTTCTTCAAGGCTATGCCTGTTACTAACTCCTCATTCCCCATGTTCAATAGCCAAGCACAATAAGGTAGGGCCACAGCCCGGATGTTCATTTTCAATCGTAGCATATTAAACTCTGACCAGAGATAACNGTACTTCAATGACGTTTGCACAATAGCAATTTATTTTAGAGTGCGGAACACAGTTAAACACTGTCAAAATTCACCCCCCAGCAGCAAGACCTTGCATCCAAAGGAATGATCATTACAGTTTGTCAACAGCAGTGAGTGTGTTTTGGGGAGCCATCATGGTCTCATCCCAAATTGTAAGCTCGGCTCCTCTAATTAGATGTGCATCCATAGTGTTTGTTCNCATACTTGTGGTTGTAAGTCTCGGTTAGCGGCACCAGGAGTTTAAAGTAGGTACGATCCCCTTTCAGGAGTTTCTCTGCAATGACTGTCGAAATAACAGGCAGGACTAAGTTGCCTTTACCTCTGATTACACTCAGGAAANTGTTGTATAGGTAGCTCTTGCTGCTCACCCCGGGGCCCGTCAAGGAAGAAACGGTTGGAATTACTCTTTCTGATGTAGGCTATATTGCATCCATTTCTGTTTCAAACACCTACTCATCTTTGGGGTTCAATGACGATTCTAACTTAACCCTTTCTACTTTCTTTTCAAATATATGAAACACATCTTGGATGTCCTTAGGAAGATTCTCGGCAGGACTCTCTAAGCCGAAGTCGCAACATTTCTTACTTTGCAAAAGAAGTATATTTTCGACCTGGTGAAGTGCTAGATTTTTGCAGCCAAGAGCATGACTTATGAGTATTCCAGGAATGTATCACAAAGTTCAGGAACTACATGGGATTGCCAAACACACAGATATAGCCAAAGAGTTACGTGAGTGTATAAGGCATCTCTAACACCACAGCCGCTTCAGTAGTTAACTCCCACAACGAGTCTTCGTCTAAGTGTCCAAATACTTTGGCTGCTTCCTAGAGGTTGGTGTGTATCACCCCGTTTATTGTTTTAAAGCCGCAATATCCAGTTGCACTGGCTTGTGGAACAGTAGTTAGCAGCTTGAGATAGTATCTTCCTCCCTCAGTCACACTTGCGNTGTACATGCGACCTATCACACTGCATCCCCTTCTCTTCCTCTCTTGCCAACACGTTTTCTTGCTGAATGCAAAGTATTCGGTCACCTTGTGGCAATGAAATGCCGAGCATTGGGGTTGGTCTGATTGAGGACAAACCTTGCCATGAGTGCGAGTCTGTCAGAGACACGTTTTGACTGCTCCTTGGACTGGGTCTTGTCTGAAATATACAGTGATGGTACTGTCTTGAAATAATGTAAAACGAAAGAAGAAAAATTAGCTGATTCGCTTTCGTTGCACCGTTGCTTGATTAATAAATATTAGTAGAGTAATAATGTGTGTGTGTGATTATTTTGTCGAATGGATTTTAATGGCCAGATATCTACATACATCTAACATAACTTGTCATTACAATCCATGCAACAAAACAATCACACGCGCAGTTGATATCCACGCAATTACTCTACTAATATGTATTAATCGCAGCAGTGCAACAAAAGTAAATTAGCAAATTTTTCTTTTTTTGTTCTACGTTATTTCATGAGAAATGCTACCAAATTACTTCCTTGATTTCAAACATATAAAACCACAACAATTATCCAATAAAATGAGCTGTCTTACNTCAATAACTCCTTCCTTCCAGATAGGGCCTACTTGATTTTTGGGGGACCACGACATCCATTACTTTTGTTTACTTCCAGTATAGTTTTATGCTTCTTCTATCTAGCTTAGTCCACATCCAGTGATAAGCTGCATCCCATATTTAAAGATTTTATGTGCTCTCCTCCCCTCACACCTCAAGAGGTCGAACTAAAAGGAACCTTCATCCAAATATTAAATTTGTCTCAATTCTTACTCCAACTCCATTTCCTACTCCTATCCCTACTCTTACCCCTAATCGAATTTCAACTCCTATCCCTTCTCCTACCCGTATTATTACTTATGGAATATAAGCTAAAGAGAAGGCTGTGTCCCCCCAAAAATCAAGTATCCGGAAGGAAGGAAATAGTGAAGTTAACCAGCATCTTTTATTGAGTTATCCTTGTGGTGTGTTTTAGTCTTAGAATTCAATAAAGCAATTGGTAGCACTGCCTCAGTGTATTGTACGGATGCAGTACTGGGTGTAAAATTTTTAAGGGGACAATTTTAATAATTAGGTTTATAACAACCCGAAGAACGAGCCGCTCGTCTATGTATATGACACTGATATCTGCTCATTAGTAAACTTCTGTAATGTCTTTGTGGTGGTGATGCAATGATTTACTCTAGTGTCATCAAAAGCAGGTACTTGGTTGCTAAGGCAACTATAGATTCTGTATTTTATAGGAAATTAACTTTCTAATTGCAATGAATTTAGTTGCAATTGATATTAATCGGGTGAAAAATCAATTGACATCAACTGCACATCATTTTATTTGACTAACCAATCAATTAAATATTAATGATTAATGCCCAACTCAATGTAAAGGTTACATTGAAGATTTTGAGCAGTGACTGGTAGAATCAACTAGAAACATATTTTCTTTTATCCATCTGGTATCAACATTTATACACTTGAAGAAACAAACCTCAATGAGAAGTCCAAAATCAATGTAAACACAAAGCTGAAACTGACTTATAGTGATTCTTCCTGCAAGCTAACACTCACTTTGGGTAGCCACACTTCTTCGTATATGGTGTCTGTGCACAGTTTCTCTGAGATTAATTTTATCGTTAAGTTAGTTCCAATTCGCAATCCGAATCACTATATGCAGAATCCGTTTCGAGTGCTCGCGGGTGCTGGTAGGTGAAGGGCGACTTGCGGTTCCCGACCTCTCCCTTCAACTATGGTGCACTAGTGCAAGGCTCTTTCTCTGGAGGGAGCGTTTCGTTACCCCGCTAATTCTCACGGGGGAAGCGTTTCATTACCCTGCTAATTCTCAAGCTCGTAAATTACAATATTACTAATAGATATGTAGGTTACTTTGCTGGCAGCCAGTACGTATCTCGTATGACTAATACAGGGGTCATATAGGTAAATTTTCAGTACAATACTCTTCTACAATTAAATAAGGAGCGATCGTGCATATGGACAAAAATTGCCCACCATGGATGTATTCATATAATTATTTATAAACTTAATGGTTACTTATTCTAAACTAATCCTATCCTACAGGATCCTGTTTTTACAACTCTCATTAAGATTATGTGATACAAACATTGCATTAACAACTTTGTTGTACATTGGTTCACTGTATTACAGGCATCTCAGCGTTACCAAGTTAATTGTCTCTCTGTTAAACCTCGGATCCTTCCTCTACTGCTACTCTCACAGCCGNGTATATACTTCTTACCTCCGAGTCTTCTTAATCCTACCAGATATTGGCATCATTGTACTCTTCAGTCAGACTATAACAGTTAAAAGCTACTGCTGCGAGTATTANAAATCGAACATTGGCGCCTTCCACTGGATACATCGTTCTCGCTTCGCATCACATGCTATAGAAGTCTTTCACAATTAGGATTCTTCCCCCAATCTGCTTACGGTCATCCTCAAACGGATTCACATCCTCCCCAAACGGATTACGTCCTTCCCAAACAGATCCAGATTCTAGAAACAAATTTATAACTTACTGTCTATTCTAGAGCTACCGTACGACAATGATGCTATACCTTACAGGGAAGATGCGAAAGTTGGTTTGCTTGGGTCGAAGAAGTTGGCCTGATCAGTTCTTAGATGTCATTAGCATTCTCATCAGGCAACAGCTGAAGCAAACTACGCGCAGTGACTCAATTGAAATACTTTTTTACACAGGAACCTTTTTTTCTCCTACAAACGAAACCTGTAGAGTGTGTGATTGTCTGAAAGATGATTTCCTATCCATTGATGTAAATTTAAACTGTTGATCACCTAATTAGCCAAAGTTATTAATGATTTAAGGCTTTGTGTGAAGGTCTTGTATTATAAATAGCTATCCTTCTCAAAACATGTTGCTAGCTCAGATGGTAGAGTGATGGACGTTGAAGGAATTCTAAGTATAATAGTTGTTTGAATCTTGTGTTTGTACTTCCGTTTTTTTATGATAATATAATATTTTTATCAACTCAACTTTATTAGTTTCATATTTAAAGGTTTGGATGCTGATAATTACTAAATTAAAACACAAGTTGAATAAGAACGGTATTATTTGTAGACGAAAAGTGAAGGTTAAAAAACCGAAAGGCGCTCGTAAACGTCCATGGTTAAAATAGTCGGCTGATGAGCCGCCAGGTGGCAATACTATGCCTGGATACATTGGAAGAGAGGACATGGTCTAGGCTTGCGTACGGTACACAAGTCAGTCTAACTACAGTTAGTGCTTCTTCTCCGTACTCTTAAAACCAGTCCCATCTGGAGAACTATAAACCTTACTTGGATACTTGGTTGCTTTTCCTATCGGTTTGCAATCAAATTGCCCATTGAATCTAAGCAATTCCTTACTTTCCACAACAAGGATTCTCGTCTGTTCACAAAGAAAGACATCACCACGACGAGTTGGCGCATATGAGGAAAAAAATCCTTATAGACGGGGTTGAAAAATATAGGGAAAGTCCACTTGTCAGGAATAAAATATGCAAGTCAGTAGTACGGGGGCCGTAATGCCCCCATAGGAGTCCATGGGCGGGGTAATCTTAATTGTTTAAAATAGGCCTCTACTTGAATTCCATGTGTAATTATGATCTAAGCATATAAAATGTGGTTGGCTCCCTTTTGAATTGAAACTATAATTTAACTCATGAGTCATTTCTTGTTTGCCGATTCCTGCCCACTTCCAGAAGCATGTCGTTTATGACTGTTCGATGAGTTACTTCGAACCTGTGTTTAAACATGGGGAATAACTGTCAAAGTACTAGACCTATATGGCTATCTTGTTTTACGATATTTGAAGTAATAAGTTCACTAGTTTCAATCATTCTGTTATCATTACTTGTCACAGATTTGGTGAAAAAGTTGTGTATTTTTGTTTACGACATTTTGGCTTCACTATAAATAACCACGCTGCACACGTCCACACGTCCAAGTAAAGTTTGGTTTATGCTCCTTGCCGTATGCCCAATGTCAGAAACGAAATAGAAACAACGTTGTTAGAAGGTGTAAGACATACTCACTCCGTACTTGCACGTTTCTGCATGCCGCTGCCGGAGACATATTCTGAGGTCTATTTTTTCCGTACCATACCGTAACGTGCCGGAGACACGAATCCCTCTGTGCCTGAATCTAGAAACTATTTCAGTCTACCACGAGAAAAAAACAGTCGAAACCAAATATAACATACGCATATCTAGTAGGTTCATATTGTTTTCTCATGTACGCACGAGGTTAGAGTTTCTCTACTTGGGAGTCGTTATTGCACTTTTTCAGTTTGAAGTAATTACATCGNCANGATGGNANATGATACCCAGAAAGAATAATATAGGCCAAACAATGAAACATTAATTATTATTGTTCAGGGTATTCCGAATATCTATGATAAATTTTGGCCAGATTATAGGGATTACAAAAAGAAAAAAACTCTTGGAAGACCGTTGCTAAGTTAACCACCACAAAGCTCAAACAATATAAACACAGTTGTTCAGGGACGAAAATAGAAAACAAAACTCGCGTGGTTTCGTATATCATTGGTCAGCTGTTTTTGCCGGAAAGCTTGCAGAAGAGAAATGAGTATAAACATTGGTCTTGGCCGTCTTGCGGTTCCCGGTAGCTTGCGTGTTGCGCAATCTGGCAAGGAGCATAAACCAAGCTTAACGCGTGAATAGCAACTCACACTTTGGAAGTTTGCTGTACAGCAATCATTCGCCGATCATCACGGAGTGGCCTGCCATCCTCAAATGCAGTGCGAGTCTCCNATATGTTTGCAGGGTTGCTCTGGCAGGCTCGCTGACTGGATGGAGTAATACTATATTCAGCAGCTCGAGAACACCGCACCGACAGTGAAACTTTGAAGCTAGTTTCTTTATTTGTAAAAATATTCTACAGTATAGTTTCCCTAACTTCGTTTCTTGTCCGTCACAAAATGTTAAAGTTTGAGAATTGTTAGATTTTTTAAATAGCCTATATTTAAAAAAAGGCTTGCAATTTCTGACTCGTCTGCTACAAATTTCTACTCGTCACGGACGAGCAGACGAGCGTATTTTTTAAGCCCTGCTTATAGACTTGTTTCATTTGATGAGTGTTAATGTCTTCTTTTCCCAACTGGTGTGAGCAGGCAGTATAGTGCTTACCCTACCCAAACATCTGAACACTTTTCACAAATGGCTTAGCAGTAACTTAACTATCAACCTAGAAATTGTTTCACATAGTATTTTCTGTTTATGGTTATGCTGAATGGTTCATTTCAAAAGAGCAATGTGGATGACTTGATGAAGTGTAGTAATATTATAATGCTATGGCAATTGTGTGTAAAGTAAGCTTTGTTTGGCCTGGAGGCACCTGTGAACCCTGAGAAAAGTGTTAAATATAGGATAACAAAACTTTGTCTGTGTTATTATGCATTTTTGTTTATATTAGTTATGTTGTGCTTTACACAGAGTATTTGTTTGCCTGTCGTTACAGTATGTCGCCAGGAAGATATCCAAAGTCAAGAACATGGGATATATTTACAAAAGTCAATGAGAAGAGTGTGAAATGCAACATGTGCCTCAGAGAACTGGCCTACAATAAAAATACATCGTCCATGATCAAACACTTAAAATCTTTACACAAAGACACATTCAATGAAATGTATCCTGAGCAGGCATTAAAACTTGACTCTGAAGGGAATGCTGAACAAGGTAATGGGACTAATAATTTAATGCATGTTGATTTCTTACTTTTTTAAAAGTTCACAGTGATTTCTTGATATGGAGTGCTATTGCAGAACTACAGCAAAACTTGAACCCGGTTTCAGACTGTATTTTAGTCCTTCTTCGGGTGGTGCGCAAATTAAAAAAAAAAATAAAAAAAAATGTCTTTTTGTAATTGTGTTAAATAGTAAGGGTTGTTCACTAACCAAAAATCCAAAAAACCGGAACGGACATTTAAATATTATGAGCAGGACACTGGGTAAAGTATAGTAAAAAATTGTGTAAGCCTAGTCTTATGAAATTTTGTAAGACTTATAAAACCAATTTCTCTTATTAAAAGCTTATACATATTGATGTATTTTTACTGTCACATGTTCTACTTAAACTCCTGTTTTATTTATTTCTCAAGATTCCATTAAAACATGCCACAAAAAATTTTTTTTACCAGAAAAACATTTTTAAGAAAATGTTCTTCCTACCTAAAGTGAAAGATAGACATTTTACATATGTTTCCATTGTGAGCTGAGCACAACGTTGGAAGTTGATGAAATGGAAGCTAAATGGCAAGAGCAGCCGGGTAAGTGCAAAAACTAAAAATCCACAGGGAAGTGGCATGGGCCCATTTTCCACTGAGCCCCTCAAATATTTCCTGCCTAGATTTAAAGATATTAGAGAAAATATAAAAAACTAAAGTTGTTTGTGAAATAAAATTTAATTCACATAATAAACCTTAAATAGGCCTAATTTGACAAGAGACATAAAAACATGATGAGGCAACACAAAAGAGCAATAGCCAGCATAAATGCTGACAGTAATGACTTAGCCAGTCATTTAATAAATGAATCCCAGTACAGCCACACTTTAGAGTTTAGACAATCTCACAATTTTATGCACAAGAAATGACAATAGGAAACATTTGGTTATAGAATCTTGGGAAATAAATAAAAATAACAATACATGGTAGTATAAATTAAAGATACCAGATATATATAGAGATGCCACATATGCATAGATATTTACTGTGTGAACATGTTATGTGCTTTTGGTTAAATAACACCAGTCTCTTTCAAAGGTTGATGACACCATATTTATGAGACTTTTATGTAAATTTGCTGTACCTCAAATTCCGTGCATCTGGTACAAATGAGTGTTCATTTTTGCTCAACCACTTTACAATACTAAGCTGTACGTGTGAAGTATTAACTTTACTGCTGTTTGTGGTTAAGTAACAGCTTTAATTAAAAAACATAATAATTAGGAAAATACATTTTATATTAACTGTTTTTTACAATTTTTTTGCAACACCTGATAAGGGACTAAAATATAGTCTGAATTGTCCAAGTTTCCCAGTAACTTCACTGTAAGCTCTCTTACTTAACTGAGAAATAATATAGATTAAAGTAATTTTGTTTCAGATTATCATTTTCGTTGGGATGTCAGAGCTCAAGGATTAATTTTGCTGTTTCATGTGCTAGGAATGAACATTATCTTTCCTTTCCCATTTTCCTTTACGAACAGAGATCCAACTATATGCTAAGAAAATATATGAGTTAAGTTGAAAACAACAAAGCAAATAAATTCAGTGGGAAAAAAGGACGTACGGAGGTTTTGGAGGTCAATTTATCCGACTTTTCAACCTTGTGTCCACTTCCTGTAGAGCCATAAATGAGGCGTTCAGAAGTCAATGTGACTAACTCCAATATTGTTTATTGTGGAGTTACTAAGTTTGCAAGATGTAAAAAAATACATATTATNCAGTTGTCAAAGTATTTAACTCTTTACTTCAATAACACGTCAACAGGGTGCAGAATTAAAAAAAAAATTTCACAGAGTTAAGTGTGATTATTTAACTTCAACCTTGATTATCTCAGTTTCATTCAAAACGGAGTTAGTCACATTGACTTCTGAACGCCTCAAATGTGAATGATACACGAAATACTATTTTCTTTGGAATGACGTTACTGTTTTGGTTGGTTCCAATATGGACTTCAAAGTTTGGAATGAAGATGTGTCCTAAAAGTTAGTTGCCACCCTAAGTGTTTCAGAAACTAAAACATCAATGGAAATGTGCACAGAAGGGCTTCAAGTGGGTNCTATCATAGAGAATGGATTGTATATAGATGAAGCACAGCCAGAGTTACTTAAAAATTTGAAACAAGGTGTGTTGAGCATGTAGTTTTTGTTTCCATCACCAGATGTCACTCCATTAGAAACATCCAGCAGGTGTACTTTGGGTGTAGGTTCAGATATTTGTCCAGTATTCACTCCACAAAGGGGTTATGATTTCGTCTTCCCTTTCTCCAAGGCTGTCCGTCTCAAAACAAAGAGAGAGAAAATTAAATGTTAACCTTAACAGCTGGTATCTATGTACATACACTATCTAGCCATTCGTCACCGGACACCCCTCAAAAAGTGCTTGGGATCGTCTGTACACGTGATACAACCTATAAAAGGCGGTGCCAATTGAGTTACAGTAGTCAATATGGACAGACGACGTGAACTTAGTGAAGCGGAAAGAGGGATGATCATTGGAGCCCACAGTTTGGGCATTCGACCCATGAGATTTCCAACAAATTTCAGATACCCCGGTCGACAGTGAGTGATGTTATCGTGAAGTGGAAGCGAGAGGGGGTCATGACATGCCGACCCAGACCCATTAAACCGAAAATATTAACAGAT
>KZ873616.1:0-11158 GCA_003456935.1 Machilis hrabei
TAGCTCCACTATCATTAAAGTAGGCTAAACACATAATATGCATTACCTAAAGAAAAGCACGGCAAATAAAAGTTTATAGTTAAGTTCGGCAAATATAAAGCTATGGAACTGAAGCTAGTTTTTATCATTGTGATTTTAACCCCTTTAACACAAAGCAGGCTACAAGGTAACATGTAGTGCACAAAAATTATGTCAAGGATATTTTATAGTTAAGTTTGTATAATGTTAGTAGTTCCTTAGCACAAAATTAGGTTATAAACGTAACATGCATTACATAAAAGTATAGAAAAGAGATTTTGTAGTTAAGCTTGTAAAATAGGAAGCTATAAAAACAAAACTATGCTTTTTCGTTATAGCACTAAAATAGGTTATGGACTCAATCTGGTTTATCCTTATGGGTTAACTAACAATAAAGTAGATTATAAAGATNGCTGTTAGCAATGTTTATTTGTAAGTGTAAAGTGTAGCCTCAAACTATAACAATATTCTCACTGAGTCATTATCCTATGAAATGCCACCNCTACTAGCTTAACTCCTCTTTACATACCTAGTGAGCCGTTGCCTCTCTTTATTTAAACATACCTCCATTCGCAAATTACGTAATAAAAACACCCGAACTTGTTATATAGCCCTCACTAACTGGTAACGCAATCTAAAAATAAACCATCAATGCNTAAAACATTTGGCAACTCTTGNCTTCACTTGCATTGGTAGTGCCTTATGGAAAATAGCATGTTTTTTTTTTTTCTAGTCTTGGACTCACATTTAACCCTCATATCTTGTGAAATATTGCAAGAAGACTTATAAGGAATAAACACGTTAAGGTTTTAAATTAATTTTCCTTTAAGTTATTCATTATATTATANGTTTGATAATCAATCTTGGTCTTGTCCTACTTGACGTCTTATACAAATTTCACATATGAATAAAAACATTTGTTTTGTAGATTATTAAAAACAACAATCAGACTGCAAACATTTTGTTATCTCAACAAAACATCTGAAGACCTTTTTTGCACTGTAAGGAAAAATCCTGTATGCCAATATTAAATGGCTCATATTAAACACCAATGGTTAGTCATAATGAATTAAAAAAAAAAAAACATGTATTAATGACATTTTAGTTTGTGTAAAAATATATTGATATGTCATGTAACAGGTACTTCTAAACGAAGTTCAAGATATTAAATACATTGTCACTATATTTATACCACTGCAAAGTTAATGAACTAAATTACATTATGTTTTGATTATATCACAAAAGCATGAACTGCATATCACACGAAAAAAAAATATTATAAGGACTTCAAGCTATTCAAACATTTTAAGGAGTTAATTTTAGCAATTTAAAATAAATTCACTCTTAGGTGTAATTTCCCTATTTTAGAACAAGAAATCGTGAAACTGCTGTGAGGTTCCTCTAAGGCAACAAAAACGGGTTCGACTTCTGAAACATGTTCGATGGAAAAGCTGTCATGCTCGTCCAAAAGGAAACATCGCCTAAGAAGATTCGTGAATCACAGAAGTTTATCAGGCATCAGATTACGTGCTAGATGAAATGTACAGATATAACAACCTCTCCACGACTGAAAACTCTTCTAGTGAAGCTGCTTCCAATTCTGCTGTTCTCGGCAATTTGGAATATTACAACGCCGATGTTACAAAGTACCTTAACTAACATCATGACTTTTCCTACTGCTCACGGGGCTATAGTTAAAAATCTACTCTTGCATTACCTAATTAAATTTTTTTAACTCTGCGAGTACATCAAAGGATGTAAAGGATGAAAAGATGCAGAATCTGGACAACACAAATAGTATATAAATGTAGTTGTGTGACTTGTCTCTTGTTACTCTCACACCCAGAATTTACACACATGTGTGATTCACACAAATAAACCAATTCATGTGGTTAAGATTTCCTAACTTCACTGAACTATATCTATTCAGTGGGTTATTGGGACATTTCCTCACTCAAACAACAATATGAGTTTTNCTGACATGACTGCCCCTTTATCATACCTTAGCAATGTTGACTCATGGATTTTACTACTTGTAGGATGTAGGCTACAGTAAAAACAAAAAAGATAGGTTGGTTGTAAGTACACATCACAAATCGAAAACTTAGCCTAAGTTGGTTCGTAGACTCTTAACAATTCACTATGATATTGCATATTAAAATACCATTCCACATCATTGTAATACTAGCGTTATGCCAGAGCTATTTATTTATATATTTATTATATGGGATTTCCAAGTGTTTGTGGGCTTAAGTTTAACAGAAGAAAGGCTATTGTTAGGATGGGTAATTTTGGCGATTAGAAACTTGTGTTTCGGAGTGCAACGAACCTCGCCGTCTGGCAACCCTGGTCTGAATCACCTTACCTCGCCACCGGCACTGAGTGGCTAACGCTCGCAGATTACGTTCTCATATCTTCATGTTATTTTGGTGTTCAGCTCCTGCACATGCCTTATGTAGTTTAACACANGGCCTTGAGGTGAAAATATTGCATCCTACACTGGTACTTTGTATTCTCTGAGATCCTCATGCCCATATGTTTCTCTTTAAAGACACTGCATTTGAGTATCATTTAGCTATTCTTTCACAATCAAAGTACATGCCTATTTTATGCATTTAAAAAAAAATATTGTAATTAAAAACATATTTAATTTAATTTTAAAGTGCAGGTTATTCTATAATATAACTACCCATAGTTCCTATACAACTAATTAATTCCCCTCTTTCACTTTATTTTCATTCTTTATTTTCTTGGCACAGTACAAATGTTATTGATCCATACAAATTAATACAAAATGCTGTAGCCCATACCGTTACATCACTAAATGAATATTTCTCCAGTTCATATGAAANGAATGTGGTCAATACAAAACATGATTGGTNCCATACCAAAATAAGCTCTTAATTGTAAATAATATTGAGCCTAAGACAGAATAGTACTTGAAGCTTTCTGTGTTTTCAGCTTTTTCTTAACTTTAACAGTATCAATTTCTTGATTAGCTTGATTCAGAAGCTGTCTCTTCTTACTTTCTAGCAGATTTATTTGCTGTGTAGCAATCTTCCATTCTTGCTCTTCATTTACTTTTGACTTTAGACACTCTTTCCTTTTTGAGGAGGCACTTCTCACTGAGGCCAAGATCAGGCCTTTGGTGATGTTTACGCTTTGAATGCTACCAACAGCTGATACCGCTCCATNTACAGATCGTTGGGCCACAAGACAGTCTTCTTGCAAGTTATCTACCAAACAGTCCTTACTGATGGAAAAACTTCTTTCCAAAGAATAGTGCGTGTCATTTTTATTACAGGTAAATTGCATCATGAAATTTTAATTAAGCACTTAATTGAAGGGGCAATATTTTTAACTTCTTTATCAGAAAATTTAACTNGGGGAAACCAAGTTTCGCCATTATTGGTCTATTAGAACTCCAGTTATTAATTAATTAAGAAGATATTTCCTTAGTACAATTTAGTGGTTGTTCGTGGCATTTGAATGAAGGGAAGCGTCATTATCTGCGCATCAGAATGAAATCTGTCCAAGGCCCGTTTCCTTTTGTACNACGCAATTTCGTTAACGCGTAAAAGAGCAGTCTCTGGACACGTGAACCGGTGATGGATTGCACAACGAACACGCAGCGATCACATGCGCCGGCTTCTGCGCATCGAGGACGGCTTTCGCCTAGAAGGGTAGTGGAAGTTGGTCGTTCAATCACGTAACATGTGAAAAGTTCACNCAGGCCTATATTTCAGAATTTTATTTCGAAATTGTTAAATCAACTATAATTTGTTTTCGTCAAGTGTTATAGTAGGTTTTGAACTTGTGAAAAGGTGTGCGGCTGCAAAGTGATGTCATTTCNTAAAAGTTTCTGACCCGCCATGTGCCGCTTTCACGAATTTCGCCGTGCCGACTGGACGCCATTGTAAACGATGTTGCAGAACTGGTAAAGTAGAGATATGAATTGAAATTTCTGGGCAAATATTATTCGGACTTTGTAATAAGACTTTCGCAGACGTCCGGCGGATATATTTGGCTTTATTTTGGGGACGTGCAAATCAAGTTTTCTTTGCACCATTATTACGTGAAATTGTAAACTGTATCGTCTTTCCCGCTGGTTAAGGAGGAGGCATTGGTTCAGCTTTCCTTTCCAAGAATATATCCGTTTTATTCTGCGGGTTGAAGTACCGTTTTTCCAGTTATTAATGGGACCATGTGTGACTAGGACATTATCGTTAAATTAACTTTTTGCTGAACTTATAAAATTTTCTGAGCATGAGGACTCCTCACACGACTTGTGTAGACCAGTGTTGCCAAGTCTCTGGTCCTTAATGTTAAATGCAGGGTTGCCACATTTCGTTTTCCATGGAACATTGTTGTTTTGGGGCCCAATTTCAACGGGTGAATGTTGGATTGAATTAATTTCGTTACTGGATGGCTACNTGAGTACTTTTAATTCTGAATGTGATGTCTACCTGGTGTTTCTTGGGTGGTAGGACCGTCTGCTGCAACTTAGGATGGTAATATCCCATTACGACAAACACAAAACCTTTATCGAGTGGTAAAGGAAGAACTTATTAGTATTAGTGTGTGTGGATCATTGTTGATGGATTTCAGAGCTTCTATTTGCAGTACCTGGGGTTAAAATAGATTTTTGGCTAGGTAGAGTTGTGAACACTGTACTTAGCTTTGGTAAACTTTAACTTTGATGAAAGAACGGTTAACTCGCCAAGGACACGGTTGAGTAGGTATCGGTCTGATCTCAACCACTCTGAGGCGAAGAAGGGACTCGCATTTTTATTTCTTTTTCCCTCAGAGTCTGGATAGGCCGTGAGGCGCCCTTTAACGGAGGGAAGTAGGCGGTAGATTTTACAGATGGTTTTGATTAACTGACATAACTTAAAGGGTAACAGTTGAACCTTAATCGGTCAGCTGAGTTTGTATTGTAACCTTGGACCATAGGGAAGTGACTCTTTGCGTCCTGTTATTTTCTTGTAGTGCGTATTATCATCTTGTCGATTCTCTTTAACTTAGACTGGTNGTAACCTTGGACCATAGGGAAGTGACTCTTTGCGTCCTGTTATTTTCTTGTAGTGCGTATTATCATCTTGTCGATTCTCTTTAACTTAGACTGGTTTAACATTAAATGGGTAAATTATTTTACTGTTGCACGTGAACAGCTGTGGTAATTAGTATAACGTTTGTCAGCTGTGTTTCGGTTTTGCATTGACTTTGTATATGAGAATCATATTCACACGGCATTGGAAAAAATTATTTACGACTTGTTAACTCGTCAGCTGTTGTGTAACTTGTAACTTGCGTTTTCTTAGGATGTAAATCGTTGCCTGGTTAATTCGGCCTGCGCATAAATTTAATTGATTAAATGTTATTAATTGAACTTTTGCGAATGTACCCTCTGGGTAAATATTCTAATTTGTGATTTACCTGTTGTAGTAGGCGTAGTAATTACTAGTAACAGCTGTGTCCACTTATTTGCATGGACATTGGTTTAGGCCTTCGTATTTACACCGTGTCACTTCTATTAGTATAAATATTCTGCAACCTGTTCGGTGTTTGTGCATATTTTGGAAAATTACTACCCTATTTGCAATATTCTATACATATAGAATTTTCAACTATTTTCGAAACAGATTTTGGTCATGTATATTGACTTTATGTTGGTAATTGTGACACCTTGTAACACACTTAGAATTAAGTACACCAACATTTAACATTTCTTTAACCTGGTTGTTTGTAAGTTTGCATTCATCTGTCTAGCTACGGGTTTGTTTTGTATGTAATAACCTGGTTTTGTTTGATGTACTGAAAGTTGGTCAGACTATTTCGCCATGGTGTAACACTTTTAGGATTAAGAACACCAAAATTTAAATATTTCTTTTGAAGTTGCTGTACGTAAGGTGTGTTCGGAATTGAAGTGATGTTTTTTTTTTGTTTCCATCATCGGGTCACCAGCGACCCAAATGCATCCAGAGTTCTTAAATAAAAATTGTTTGTACTTAACTTGCATACCACGTTATTGAAATCTACCTTTCCATGATTTTGGGGGCTGCAGACTGTATCAATATCTTATTGCCTCGTTCCTGCGACTTGAGATAGGAGTTACTCGTAGTTCTTACGTATGTTGTTATATAGCAGTGACTTATCCTGCCTTCACATAACAACGATTGATTTGCTTGAATTTATTTAAGCTGGCGCCGTTTCATTCCGGTCTTGGTTTGTGTTGATATATGTAATGAACTGTATTAGTGTAAATCCCTAACTCTTTGGAGATCTTGGTAGCTATCGTCAAGAATTTCAGTGAACAAAATTTACTTGTATAGAACCACAGTTCATTGCATGTTTCGACTGGTTTCGACCGAGATCCAAGGGCAGGCTCACAAGGATGACCCTCGTATTTCTAAAAAATTACATTACGTTTATTAAAATTGAAGTAGGCTACAGATTGAAATTTAAAATAAGCTCTTTCAAGATAAATACAGATTGTGATTGACAAGTGAAAAACGACATGCAACTATTAGTCTGTTTTAACATACTCTTTATGTAATTTGTTTATTCCCATCATTATTTTGCATGTTGCACTTAACAGAAGTCAGAATATGTGACCGAGAATTCTAAAGTAAAGCAAACTGTTTATAAGCGGTCGAGAATGCTACTTATTTCTAATAAGTATTAAGAGAAGTAATGAGACGTAGTTAAATAGAATGGTATTCGTCTGTTATCTGTGGGTTGTTCTCATATAAAACCTAGCAAGAAATGAAATAACAAACAAACAACACAGACATCCCCTCAGTAGCAAAAAGAAGGAACAAACATGAGTAAAAAGGCAAAAATATTTTAGTCAAAATATACTCCTGTAAGACAGCACTTCTCAAACCTAGCATGACTGACATGACTACCCTTTACTACCTTACCACCTCTTGAGTGCTTTTGCAAGGGACTCTTGGTGGTCAATGCCAGTGACGTGTGGTGCGCCTCATTGTTGGGAAGTCAATAATTTAAAGGCACGGTATAAGCGTGGCAAAGGGTATAAATTTTATTAAATGAGCAAAATTAGTTATTTTAGCCTTTGATTAGGCTATTAAAAAAAATACCTGCTTTTAAATTTTAAACTGTTCAAATTAGCCCAGTGGCGGTTTTTCAGGATAGGCAAAGCCTACCCAAAATNATATGAACGACGGCGATAATTTGTGAATTTAATTATAAAATCATTAAAAACTACTTATTGTCATTAAACCCATAGAAATTAACTATTCATTTTACTTTCTTATCACGCGCAAATATATATATATAAATGAAATATCATATTTCCATAAAATCGAAATTTCACCAATACGATTTTTCAGTTGTACTATAAACTACTTTACAAACTTTACTTGTTCCTTTTCTCAAAGCGATCAAGGCTCACAAGTCAGTCAGTCCAGTCCTTACGCGAGCTGGCGGGAATGCAGTGGAAGATCGTGGAGGCAGTGGTTGGTTACTGGTTAGGTAAACGTACCTCAACAATGTTTTATTTTTTTGCACTTTTTTTATTATTATTGGCTAACTAAAATACACAGATTTGTTCGACTGTTTCTTGTGTGTCTAATGACATAATTATTTGCTTGAAATTCATTAAAAGTCTAGCTAGTAACTACTAAAAATTACAGATGGGTTGGATTTGCTGTTTCNCTGACTTTGCAAATAGCTCGTAACTGTAAAACATATATACGGCAGGGACCTTTGCTGTCCGCAGGGCCAGCTCCTGAAAAGTGTGTCCAGCCTAGTCTATCCTTTGTTCCATCCTTCTCCCATGCTTCAAGCAGCTGACAGAACTTACACACGCATATATTCTCACTCTTCTGTCGTCTCATTGGTTTGAAGCGTGGGAAAGAAAGAAATTCTTCCACCAAATTCGTCTTTAATTATAACAAAGTTTATATATTTTCAAACTAAGCGAAAGTGTTTTAAATTTAAGACTGTTGTGGATATTTTTGCAGTTACAAATTCATTAAAGTTATTAAAGTGAAGTGCGAAAGAAAGATGAATGAAGAAGGTAGCGAAGACGCTAATAGTGATCTGTTTTTTCTGTTGAAAAATAAATTCACCAAACTTGAATGTGACCAACAGATTGACATAAAGAAACGTGGGTGTCCAACACCAGACGTTACCATAATTCAAAGCAGTCACGAGGGAAACTGAAGTTTTATTTGTAGTTGGTTTACAAAAAAACAATGGCTGACTGCATCATGCGTGACAAAAAAGTTGTATTGTTGGCCCTGTGTATTATTTAGTAGTGATAATGATAATGACAGCGTGTGGGGAAGTAGAGGATACTGTGATCTAAAAAACCTAGCAAGTGTTACAGCTAAACACGAATCTTCAAAATCACACTTGAGTTGATCTGTGAAGCTGCAGTTATTTGGCAAACTCCAGATTGATGAGGCTCTTGCTGAATCGAGACGTTTGGATATTGTCAGACACAACAAAAAAGTAACAGAGAATAGAGAAATATTTCAACGGTTAATCGACATCGTTGCTTTACTTGGTAAACAAGAGTTAGCTTTTCGTGGTCATCATGAAAATGATAAATCAGACAACAAAGGCAATNATTTGGAATTTTTAGACCTTTTAGCCAAATATGAGCCCACTCTGAAATCTCATTTGGACAACAGNACTATTTTTAGAGGAACATCAAAGAGTATTCAAAATTACATTATTACTTGCATTGAAGCAGTACTGGATGAAAAAATCAAGAGTGAAATCAACAGTGCTACTTTTTTTGCCATCGAAGCAGANGAAACAACAGACGTATCTACCAAAGAACAGCTNTCACTCATTGTGCGATATGTGAACGAATATGGTGAAGTTTAAGAACGGTTTTTAGGTTTTTCAGATATATCTGCACCCAGAGGCGCAGAAAAAATAAGCGAAGTCATTTTGCGGGAGTTAGAACAATTCAGTGACGTAAAAGAAAAACTCGTTTGTCAGACCTACGATGGTGCCAGTGTTATGTCTGGACAGCTTAACAGAGTAAGGGAGAAAATTCAACAACATTGCCCTTTTGCTATTTTCATTCACTGCTACTGACATAAATTAAATCAAGTTCTCTTACAAGCAACTAATATTCGTGAGGTTAAACTATTCTTTGCATCTCTTGTAGCGTTTCACACTTTTTTTTCGCGGTCACCTAAGCGNANGCAACTGCTCCAGGACATTCAAAACGCTCGCGATAGACCCATAAATCGTTTGTTGTCACCTTCAGAAACGTGTTGGGCATTCAAAAGTCGTTCTGTTTCTACAGTGTTGAACAATTTTGACATATTGCAAGAAACGTTTGAAGTAATTCAACGTGAATGGTTGAATGATCCTACTACAGTAGCAGAGAGCAGAGGATTGGATAGTGCCCTAAAGAGTTTTGATTTTGTGTTTGTCTTGCACACAAAAAAATAGATATTTTGTACCAAATATTGCAGGTAAAAATTAGTGACATCTTCTTTTGCATGCAAAGGGTTCGAGATAACTTGAGGGAAGAGAGAGCATTTTCAAACCGTTTTTAAGGCAACTACGGAATTAGTCGGCGTTCCTCAACCGAAACGTAAGAAATCAAGGCGTGTGTGGGACAATTTTGAAAGTGGCTACTCAGCAGACACACAAAATGAGAAAAATAGTGTTTTTGATGAGCACAGACGTTTGTATTACGAAATATANGANAGTGTGANTCACCACCTTCAACTGAGATTCAGTGATTTTGAAAAACTTTGATTTTTTTCATTGACGAACTCAGCAAATTTTAAATCGTACCTATACAAAATCTTTTCCGACTGAACTTTTGGATCGCCTGGTACAAGTTAAACCTGTTTTTGATGTTCCAAAATTAAGAAATTAACTGTCAGTGTGCTACGAGTCAGAAAGTTTTGCTAAACCTTCTCATCAGTTATTAAAATTTCTGGTAGAGGATAGTATCGAGTCATCATTACTCGAACTTGGTAAACTATTACGTTTACAACTGACGCTTCCGTTATCTAGTGCATCAGTAGAGCGATCGTTTTGGTGTTTGAAAAGAATTAGAAGTTACCTCCCAAATACGATTGATCAGGAACGACTGACTGGACTATCCAAATTGTCTATCGAAAAGAAACTTCTTTCATCATTACAACGAACAAGTGATTTTTACGAGAAGATAATTGAGAAATTCGCTAGGCAGAAAGATCGTCGGGCTGACTTCTTATTTAAGTGAGGTAANGGGGCTGCAGACTGTATCAATATCTTATTGCCTCGTTCCTGCGACTTGAGATAGGAGTTACTCGTAGTTCTTACGTATGTTGTTATATAGCAGTGACTTATCCTGCCTTCACATAACAACGATTGATTTGCTTGAATTTATTTAAGCTGGCGCCGTTTCATTCCGGTCTTGGTTTGTGTTGATATATGTAATGAACTGTATTAGTGTAAATCCCTAACTCTTTGGAGATCTTGGTAGCTATCGTCAAGAATTTCAGTGAACAAAATTTACTTGTATAGAACCACAGTTCATTGCATGTTTCGACTGGTTTCGACCGAGATCCAAGGGCAGGCTCACAAGGATGACCCTCGTATTTCTAAAAAATTACATTACGTTTATTAAAATTGAAGTAGGCTACAGATTGAAATTTAAAATAAGCTCTTTCAAGATAAATACAGATTGTGATTGACAAGTGAAAAACGACATGCAACTATTAGTCTGTTTTAACATACTCTTTATGTAATTTGTTTATTCCCATCATTATTTTGCATGTTGCACTTAACAGAAGTCAGAATATGTGACCGAGAATTCTAAAGTAAAGCAAACTGTTTATAAGCGGTCGAGAATGCTACTTATTTCTAATAAGTATTAAGAGAAGTAATGAGACGTAGTTAAATAGAATGGTATTCGTCTGTTATCTGTGGGTTGTTCTCATATAAAACCTAGCAAGAAATGAAATAACAAACAAACAACACAGACATCCCCTCAGTAGCAAAAAGAAGGAACAAACATGAGTAAAAAGGCAAAAATATTTTAGTCAAAATATACTCCTGTAAGACAGCACTTCTCAAACCTAGCATGACTGACATGACTACCCTTTACTACCTTACCACCTCTTGAGTGCTTTTGCAAGGGACTCTTGGTGGT